>VDFB02041663.1:0-176703 GCA_007258455.2 Sequoia sempervirens
AGTATGGGAAGCATAGAATGTGCCACATCTTTTAGATTCAAAACATGTGAAATCATTTGAGAATTATAGATTTTTTCAATCAGCGTATCAATCGGGACTTTAATCAGAATGCATGTAGAAAATCAATAATAATTATATATTTAATTCCAAATAAGTCATGTCTTATATTTCTGGAACTTTGACAATTTTATCAATAAACCCTTTTTGTTTAATCAAATTTGGATAAAAAATATCGTAAGAAACTTTTGGGTCGTATCACCACTTTTTGGACCCCCATGATCCTATACTCACCCAAAAATATCTCAATGCAACAAAGATTACCTCCACAATTAGCTCACACAATTGCAAACTTGCATCAAATCTATGTTGAATGCCTTCAAATCACTACCTTGAAAACTCTAACATGAAATTCACACTGATCTACACAAACTCGCATAACACACTATCTCACATCTAACTCACATTTGTCTTTCATCAACATCTCAACTTGTACTTATACCGTCTTCAGCCTTGAAACACATCCAAGGTCGGCCACATGCCAATTGTATTTACAAAATGAAACTAGGTTCGCACCAAAACATTCTACAATGGAATTAGAATGAGGGTGACCCAAACATATACTTAATGAGGACCTAATGAGTCCCAACACGCCTCAATATGCTTCCATGAACTTTGTAAGTAGTGTTTAACCCAAGGTCGGCCAATACCAGTGTAAAACACATAAAACAATTAAGTACCCACATCCTTAACACGATCCAAACTTTCCAGTAAAAAAATTTCACTTGAACACGACCTCATAAACTTACTCTTAGAACCGTAAGACCTAAAATCATATTATGTAGAAATTTGGAGCAACTACATTTCTCTTGGACCATAGCAAAACACACAGAATGCATTGTCCTGTGTCATAGAAAAAAGTACCCTTTGCTTGACATGGGATTAATTCATGATAAATTGGACTTAATGAGGCCTTGATTCAAGTGTTGTGAGACATTTTATGCATCCATACTATGTCTTGGACCCTTCCAAATCCAATAGCATGCTTTTAATGACATCTTGTAAAGGTGGTGTAAAGTGTTGTAAGATACTTTCACGCTTTTCTAGAATTAATGAACCCATTTCTTCCTAATTCAAAATTATAAAAAAAATTTAATAACATTGTTACATCAATCTAGAAGGTTTCTAAAATAAACTTAATGATAAACTAGTGTTGTAATGTGTCTTGCACATTCACATTTATTTTTGTGCCTTCCTAGGCTATCGACCTCATTTTAGTGTTGTAAAGTGTATTTAATCATACTTTCACATTTATTTTTGTGTCCCAAGCCCTATTTGACATTCATATATCATCACTAGTCCCCTTAATAGCACCATATTTGTGCGTCCCAAGGCCTAAATTTATCAAATACCTGACAAGGTTGTATTTAAACCTTATTTCCTTATCTCTTGGCATTTGACACTCAAATTGGCCTGGGACCCATTTGCCATGCATGGAAAATAAGTCCCATATGGGTAGGACCCATTCACCATGCATGGTGAATGGAGGTATATATAGATTAGGACCCATTCACCATGTGTGGCAAATGAGTCCCATTTGGCTCAATTTTGAGCTTTGAGTGGGAGAAAAAGTGAAATTTAATTTAATATTGCTAATATTTGTGGTAAGGTATTATGGGTAAAATACATGAATTTTCTATAAAATCACCTCTCTAAACTCATTTTTAAATCCATTAACCTAATTCACAATAATTCTTCATTATTCATCCACCAATATTCCATCTCAAGTCAAGCAACTTAGGGTTTTATCATTGCAAGACATCAAGAAAGCTCCTAAAGACATTCAATGGAAGATCCTCCATGTTATTTTGTAGACTTCCAAGATCAATCATCATGAAAAGGTAATAAATTCCATTATTGCATGTCTCATTCCATTCTTTCGTCATTTTGGTTTAATTACCTAAAAGGGGTTTGACTAAGGCAAACCCCTATGCCCTAACATTCATCATCTCTTCTTCTTGTCTTGTGTGTTTGTAGATTTAGGAATATTTGAAGCTTGGAAATCATTGAATACCAAGTTTCAAGGTTTCTTAAGCCTTCTCTTTATTCAACAAGTCAAAGTATCAACAAAAACTCATTTTCAGGCTTGTAAATCAAAGTTTTGGAAGCAAACACCCGTAGGAAGTCAAAGTGCAGATTCGAAGCTTCAAAATCCAGTTTTGAAAAAATAGAAATTAAAAAGTTGACTCATTCACCATGGCTAGTGAATGAGTCCCACTCCAGGATCAATTATTAGTTTTCTACATTTTTTAGTACCCTTTTGACAGAAACAGGTTTCGACTCAATTTGACAGAACTGGGACTGATTCACCCAAAATGGAAAATGAGTCCCACTAGGCCTAAAAAATAGCATAAAAAACATTTCAAATGTTATTTCTAGTCTTCTTCAACATTCCAGGTGCATTCTTTCAATTTGATTCATTTTTGTTATAGTTTTTTGTTCATTTCTAAGTATGCTTGCATAACATAATGTGTTTTCAAACAAGTGACATTTCCTAGGTTTTGCATACTGAGTCAATCAATTTCATCACTCAATTGCACTTATATCATTCCATTTAGTCCAAATAACATCATACATAATTTGAATGAACCCTTTAGCATTTTTGGCCCTACGTTGTCCTTCTAGGTGAAAAACCCTAGAAGAGCTAAAGAAGTGCATTGGTGCCAAAAATCTATGGTTCAAATCCACATACTGGTGAAGATATCTCACATTGTACAATGACTCAGAGACCCAAATTTTGGATACAACAACTAACAACAACCATGAACAATACCTCATATTTGTACAAGCATAGTAGCAATATAGAGCACATACCACAGCACATCTTGAATACTTGTAGACCTTTTTACTACAATTTTCTCAATATCCTCAACATATACAATAAAGTTACAACTTCCATCACATTAAAGAAAATAGTAACTAGTTGAGATCAATGACAGGGTATGTGTAGGATCATCATGGCAAAAATAGGCCCTTAAGTGGCAAAAAAATTAGAAAATTCAGAGTTATAAAACTTGACGTAAAAAGTTGAATAAGTTATCTATGTTATTTCAAAAATATGTAAGAATAGAATCTGTAGAAAATTGAATGTAGTTTCTAAACTACTAGGTTTGTTTAAAACAAAATCTATTTGGTGAAAATTTGAAATTTCAATGCAGTAGTACTTAAATTTTAGGGAAAAAATAAGAAGTAGGTGTCTATCTGACCACCCTAATCACAATAAAATGATAATATTTTTTAACAATATTTTAGATATAAGTAGAGGACTCATGTCCCGATGTGATGCATATTTTTTTGTAAGTTTTTCAAGTAAATAATAAATTATGATTTTTTATTACAACTTTTAAAAATATAAAAAACTTGTACGTCTGACCACCTTAACTTGGTCAAAACTTCATGAAATTAAATTTTTTATTTTTTTAATCATATAGTATGCAAAGCATAGAATGTGATGCATATTTTGGAATCAAAAAATGTGATATAGTTTGAAAGCTATAGATGTTTCTCAATTAGTCTATCAATCAAGACTTTAGTCATAATTTGAATAGAAAATGAATAATAATTACTTATTAAATTCAAAGTAAAACATAATTTATATTGGTGGAAAGCTAAGAATCTCCTTTAAAAACCCTTTTCATTTCATCAATTTTGGGTAAATGAAAATTCATCAGCCACATACCCATCATATTGCCACTTTTTGGCCCATCATGATCCTGCACATACCCGACAACACCTTCATACTTGCAACAATCTCCTCCTTTGTCATTAATGGAAACACATGATGTGAAAAACCATCAAACACAACACAGTAGCTCTTAACCATCAATCTCCAAAATGCTTTCTCCCCTTTACTTTTTCACATGATACCTTCTCCCCCTTTGACATCAATGGAAAAGGAAAAATATATTTTACATTCTTCTCTCCTTTTGACAGTAAGAATATTACCAGTTTTGAATAATCCCGCTTAGGAGTACACCCAGTCATCTCCACAATGACAACACACTACACTAATTTCTCCCCCTGAGAGGTAGCCAGCAACATCAATCTAGAAAGAAGATAGATCCATAGATCCACTGGACTGATGCATCTCCATATACATCTAGTTCAAGAAAGGAGGGGCAATGACCCCTAACTTCTTCTAGAGATACTCAAAGTATCTTTAGAAAGACTCAAGCTGATCTTAGCAGTCTGATCTTTTGTTAGCAGTCTGATCTTTTGTTGGTACACACTCAAGCTTTACTTCATTTTCCATGATCTCCTCTCTCAAAAATTGATACCTTATTGATATATGCTTTTTCCTTGAGTGCATCACTAAATTCTTTGAAATATTATTTGCACTTGTATTATCATCGAAAATAGAAATATACTTCATTTTTTATCTCATCCATGAAATTTGTGTGCAGCAAGATACTGTAACAATATACTTAGCCTCTAGAGGCCCGTATAAGGAAAATAAATCTTTCATTTTACTTAACCATGACACCAATTTGCAACCAAGAAAGAATGCACAACCACTTGTACTTTTTCTATCACCAACACAACTTGACCAATCTACATCTGTATAAGCACTTAGTGTAAAATTAGTATCCCTAGGATACCATAAGCAATAATATGAAGTTACATTTAAATATTTGAATATCCTCTTAACAACTACAACATGTGTTTCCTTAGGATCTTCTTGAAATCTAGCCACAAGAAAAATCACATGCATGATATTTGGTCTAGTAGCAGTTAAATACAATAGTCCTCCAATTATATATTTGTATTTGCTCTTATCAACCTTAGCTAAATCATCATCTTTACTCAATTTTCAGCAAGTCACCATAGGAGTGCATACCAGTGTGAAACCATCCATCCCAAACTTCTTCAACATTTCTTTTACATACTTTGATTGTGAAATAAAAATCTCTTTTTCTGTTTGATTGATTTATAGCCCAATCAAGAAATTCATCTCAACAAACATAGACATCTCAAACTCTTTTTGTATTTCTTCAACAAACATTTTTCACATTGTTTCATTTCCTCCAAAGATAATATCACCAAAATATACTACTATCAAGATTTTGTCATTGTCAATTTTGAAATAAAGATTGCTATCTATCGTACCTTTATTGAAACCTTGTTGAATCAAATATCTACCAAACCTTGCATACTATAGTAATGGAATAAGCATCCCTTTTCCTTAATGTACAAATAATTGTCATTGAATTAATCTATTTTTTCCTAGGTTTAGTGTTGTAATGTGTTGTACATATTCACATTAATCTTGGGCCCTTTTTAATAAAATGTACTTAATCTGTACCCTATTTAAGGTTTTGTAAAGTGTTGTAACACACTTTCACACTTATCTAGGGCCTCATTAATTAATTGTGGTTAATTGAGCTTAATTAACCCCTTTAATTCAAATTTAAGCTTTATTTCTGACACCTTCTAAGGATCCATCCCAACACCTGGTATTCAAATTGCGTAACATTAAATTTGGAAAAATTAAGGTCTTGTAAAATGGTGCTAGGATCCATTCAACTTTAGTGGTGAATATGTCCTCCCCACATGGGAGCCCCCTTTCTAGGCATATTTGACATGGATTTTTTATGTTCTTTCACTCTCCCGAGGTAAGGTCCTAGAAACTTGTGCCAGGACCCATTAGCCTTTAGTGGTAAATGGGTCCTCCTTGAGTAGGACACCCATTTTTTAATTTAATTTTGGTGGGATTTCAATGATTTTCTATCTTAGATCTAGTGTCAGCTTGAATTATTTGAATTTTGAGGTTAATTTCTAGATTTAGTACAAATAAGAGGTTAGTTCACATTGTTTCTCCTAGCTAGTTTACAAGAGACCTAGAAATTTGGAGCATTCATGAATTATAGCAAATTTGAGTTCACAAGAGACTACAAGAGAATTTCAAAGGCATTCTAAGGTAGATTATCAAGAGTTTAATGCATCAATTCAAGATCATTCCATCATGACAAAGGCATAGTGCATCCAAGCATGTTGTTGAGCTAAGATAGTTGATGTAGCATTGAATATCTACTTCCAATCTTATTGTTTCACATCTTATTTGAGATCAAGATCTACATTTTTCATGGCCACCACATGTTAGTTTGCAGATTTGTACACTCTAACAGAACTTCCAAGGTATCAACATTCCATTATTCTATGTCCATGCTTCAATTACATTATTTCATCATTTTTTTTAATTACCTACAAGGGGTTTGACTTAGGAAAACCTCTATTCACTAACAATCAACAATGTTTTCTTCCCTTAACAGTGTGTTTGTAGATTTACAGGTTGAATATCAAGTGGAGAAGAAATTGGAAGCAAAATTGTCAAAATTTTCAAGTTGCAAAGTTGGCATTCATATTGCAAGAACACATAATCAAGGCTACAAAATTTTTTATAGGTTTTTGGGAGCTAAAAACCGAGGATCTAAGAGTGCAGACTTCAAGGAAAAGAACCTAGATCTTGGTTTCAGGAACACTAATAGGGACCCATTCATCACTAAAGGCGAATGAGTCCTTTATGACATGAAAATAGGCATCTTGTAGTAAGGTACACATCACTATGAGCTCTAAAGACTCCCCTCATAGTTCCTATAATAATTAGGGTTATTTTTTTATTGTTATTTTGTCATTTTGGCCCACATAATTGAATGTTTCATAGAAAAACTTGTGGTTCATCATCTTGTTGACTCACTATGGTGAACCCTATTTTTCTATGATATGCATACCAAGCTCTAGAAGCTTGGTTTAATCCATGCTATAAAGTATTTTTTAATCTGTTGACCACATCTAGTTGATCTAACAACGAAAATCCTTTTGGTTGTTCCATGTAGACTTCTTCTAACTCACCATTCAAAAATGCAAACTTCACATCCATTTGATAAAATTTAAAATCCTTATGAGTACAAAATGCCAAAAACATTCTAATACCTTCCATTCTAGCTGCCAAAGCAAAGGTCTCTTGAAAATATATACCTTCTACTTGTGAGTAACTCTTACACACAAGCCTTTCTTTATTTCTGACCACTTCTCCATTGTCATTCAACTTGTTTCTAAATACCCATTTTGATCCAATTATGTATTTATCTATCAATCTAGGAACCAATTCCTAGATTTTATTTTTCTCAATCTACATAAGTTCTTCTCCCATTTCTCTCATCTAATGTTCATATTTACATGCTTCACTTACTATGTTAGGTTCTACTGTAGAAAGTAAGTTACCAATTTATTTCAACAACAACAATAGCTCTACTTCTTCTCAATACTCATTTTCTCTTGTCTCCAATGATTTGATCTTTTAAATGACTTTTTTGCACATATTTAAGTGTCTTTCCAAGGGCACCACCAGAGCTTCTTCTTTCTCATTCTACTTCTCTTGTTCTTCCACAACTTCTTCTACTTCTTTGCAATCAGGTTCATCTCAAACATATCCATCAATTTCAATTGAATTCTTCAATGCTTCATCAACCTTGACATTTTTTCTTTCTACAATATTTCTTAGCCTTTTATTGTAGCATTTGTAAGCTTTGCTTCTAAGGGAGTATCCAAAGAAAATACCCTCATCACATCTTGCATAAAACTTTCCTAAATTTTCTTCATCTCTTTTGATATAGCATCTACTTCCAAATACCTTGAAATACTTTACAGTAGGAATCTTTCCATACCACAACTCATATGGATTTTTTGTGATGTTATATTTTTCTTGAACTTGGTTAAACACATAAATAGTAGTGTGAATTGTTTCTCTCTAGTATACTTTTGGTAGACCTTCCTCAATAATCATTATTCTAGCAGCTTCTTGAACCGTTATATTTTTCTTTCAACAACTCCATTCTACTGAGGAGTTCTAGGAGAAAACAACTATCTTCTTATTTCATGTGCTTCACAAAACATGTTAAACTTATTGGTGGTGAACTATCCACCTCTATCAGAACTTAAGCATTTGATTTTCATGTCGATTTCATTTTAACCATAGCTTTGAATGTTGTGAATTTTTCTAATGCATCATATTTCTCTCTAAGAAAAGTAACACATGTCACTCTAGAGTAATCAACAATTAAAAAAATAAAATAGTTATGACCTTGTAGAATTCTCACCCTTTAGGAACACAAAGATCTATATGAATCGAATCCAGTAATTTGATAGTAGATTGTTCATTTGACCTAAAGTTTTTTCTAGCTTGTTTTCCAAACTATCAATCCTTGTAAATAACATTAATAGGTTTTGTAATCCTTGATAAATATCTCATAGCTTTTACAATACTGATTCTCACCATATTGTCAAAATTCATATGACACATCCTCTGGTGCCATAACCAACTGTCATTAATTTGAGACATAAAGAAATGTCCATCAACACCCTTAAGTTGATAAATATTTCTTTCAAACTTCTTTCCAACAATAATCACTATTCCAGATCCTTTCCTTATTTCATATTTCTCATCCTTGAACACAAGATTATGTCCTTTACTACATGTTTTCCAACACTGAAAAGATTATGCCTTAAACTCTTAACATAGTATACATCATCAATATTATGCTTGCCATCAAAACTAACCAAACCTATCCCACAAATCAAGTAGCGCTAGTATCATCTCCAAACTTAAATAAGCATCTATCATATTTTTCAATTTTAACAAACTTACTTTTGCCATCAGTCATGTGATGTGAACAACCACTATCAACAACCAAGTAGTTCTTTTCTTATTTAGCATGAAGAGTAGAGATCACAATACCTTCAACTTTCTCTGGAGTGCTTTCCTTCACATGTCTTTCAGTATTAGAAACTTGGTAGATTCATATTTTATAGCCAAGAACAATCTTTCATTATCATCAAAATCTCCATAATCAGACTCATCATAAAAAATACTTTAACATCTCCATTTACATAATATTCTCTCTTTATTGTCTTTTCTTTGTTTTCTTTGCCTTCTATATGTTTATTCTTCTTATCTCTTTTAGGAAATCTTGAAGCATAATGACCTATTGCTCCACAAGTAAAATGTTTGAAAGGTAACTTACCTTCATACTTACCAAAGTCCTTTTTCATTCTTCTTAAAAAGTTAGCTTCTATTGTATTGAATTTTTCTTCATCTGGATCTTCAAATTTTGTAGCCCTGAAAGTAGTTTCTATCTTTGATCCATTTCTCAGACTAGTCTTTCTCATTTCAAATGAGGTTAGAGTACCCAAAAACTGATCTTTAGTATAGTTATTATAATCTACAAATTCCTCAATAGTAGATACCTTTTCACTATATGCGTCAGGGAGAGTTTTGAGAATCTTCTTTACTATCCTCAATTCATCCACTATTGCACCAAGTCCTTGCATTCCACCTACTAGATCATCCACTCTTTGTACATAGGATTTAATGTTCTCATCTTCAAACATTCACAAGATCTTGAATTATGCCTCCAAATTCTACAACTTTTCTTCTTTAACCTCTACATATCCTTCATGGACATTTTCAAATGCATCCCAAACCTCTTTAGCAGTCTTTAAATATACAAATTTAATTAATTCAGAATGTGAGAGACTTCTTCAGAATAATTTTTTCCTTATTGTTTGCTTCATTTTCCTTGATCTTGTCAACAGTCCTTGGACCATTATCAAGAGTCATGTATGGAGTCTTATAAGCTTTCTCAACATCATGTCCATAGTATTCTAGATATCCTTCCATCTTTTCCTTCTAGAAAGTGTAGTCAGTGCCATTGAACTTAGGACACTCAATAACTATCTTGTTCACCATCCTAGTTCTTCCTTAACTGGTTAAGCCCTTCTGGAAGGAACCAAGCTTTGATACCAATTTTTGAACAAGACAACTGAGAGAGGGGGTGAATCAGTTGGAGCAATTTTAACCTTTAAAACTTTCTCTATGAGTTAGATCAATAACCATTCACAAATCCTTTACTCTGCTACTATGATTAATCATTAAGTGCAAAAGTAGAAACTAAAAGAAGTAAACCCATACACACACTACACCATAATTAAATGGAAAATGCAATGAGGTAAAAACCATGGTGAGGGTTAGCTCACAATATAAATAGTTCCAAAACCAAATACAAAGGCTCATTGCTGGAAAGGCTCGCTACCAAGAAATGACTTGTCCAAAATAGGACTTACTATCTAGTGAGGGTTCACTGCCTACAAAATTACAATGAAGATAGAAATAATTATCACAGAGAGAAAACTATCTCAATACAATAGAGATTTCCACTACAATTTGTTCACACACTTGCAAAATCACATCAAATATGTAAAATTCCTTCAACTCACTACCTTTAGAACCCTAACATGAAATTCACTTTGATCTCCACAAACTCGCCTTACACAAACTATCTCACATCTATCTTTCATCTATCTTATCTTTCATCAACAACTCAACTTGTACTTATACCATCTTCAACCTTGAAAGACATCCAAGGTTGGCCACATACCAATTGTATTTACAAATTCAAATTAGGTTGGTGTTGAAACATTCTAGGTGGAATTAGAATGAGGGCAACCCAAAAATATACTTAATGAGGACCTAAATTATTCCCAACATGTCTCAACATGCTTCCATGAATTTCATAAGTAGTGTTTAACACAAGGACAACCAACGCTAGTGTAAAACAGATAGAAAAATTAAGAACACACATCCTTAGCATGATTCAAACTTTCTAGTCAACAAATTTCACTTGAAAATGACCTCATCCACTTACTCTCAGAACCGCAAGACACAAAACCAAATTACAAAGAAATCCATAGCAACTACATTTCTCCTAGACCACAACCAAACACATAGAATGCATAGTCCACATATTGGTGAAGATA
Source organism: Sequoia sempervirens (assembly GCA_007258455.2). Classification (NCBI taxonomy): domain Eukaryota; kingdom Viridiplantae; phylum Streptophyta; class Pinopsida; order Cupressales; family Cupressaceae; genus Sequoia; species Sequoia sempervirens. The sequence goes on from VDFB02041663.1 coordinate 10,870, forward strand.
TCTCACATTGAACAATGACCTAGAGACCCAAATTTTGGATACAACAACTAAAAATAACCATGAACAATACCTTAGATTTGAACAAGCATAGCAGCAATACAGAGCTCATCTCAGAGCACATAGTGAATACTTGTAGACTTTTATTACAATTTTCTCAATATCCTTGACATATACAATCAATAACCAACTTCCATGACTTCAATGACAATAGAAACTAGTTGACATCAATGAAAACATCTTCATACTTGCAACAACCAATTCATATGTAAATTCATGCACACACAATTAATTAATTATCATATCATTAATAGCCATGCTCATTTTATTTATTCCATATTTTCCTAATTAACTATCCAGTTACTACCCTCTTCTCATTTTATCACCCATATATCTCATTCATCCCCATACACTCTATCAAAAGAGAATCTCCCTAATTATCATGCCACTTGGGGAATCCTCCATGTATTATTTTTCTTCAAATACTTTCTTTAAAATGATACTACTTTTAATCACAATGTTCTTTCAAAGAGGCATAAATATAGACACTATAATTCTACTACCTTCTATCAGTAATCCCATTAATTTATTGTAACTAATTCACTCTAACATCATCACATTTATTAATTAATTTAATTAATCAATTAATTAGACGATGCCATCACATTCTATTATCTAATTAACTATCATCAATTAGTTAGCTAATTCTTAAAAAAATTATGTTGATTAATTAATTAAATTATGCTAATTTGTCTATTTTAAACTACCAACATCACTTTATAATTAATTAATAACTATTAATTATTTAATTAATTTTGAATTAAATCCTTGAGCACATTATTAAGAATTATCATCTCATCATTATATGAGTAATTTTTTGTCCAAAAACAATCTCTTCCACTCATCAAGTGATGCAAGTTGTTAATTCCTTTATTTGTGCATGCACATTCTTAAATCAAACAAATAAAATAAAGCCAAATGTCATGCAAGAAATTTTAAATAAAATAGGAAAAAGAAAATTTGAGTTTATAAATCAAGTGAATGAGTAACATTCATTTCTTAATTTAAAACCCTATAAAACCACCCCTCATTTCAAAAATTCTTATCTCTTAATCATCTAAAAGAATTTCTAAATGTTTGAATACTATCTAAAAATATTAATCATCATGATTATCTATCAAAGGTACATATGTAACTACAAATACTTTACATATGTATATGAATCTCTAAAAAGACTCTACTAAGCATAGGTATATGTTGCAGAGATATTGCACAATTATCTAGGAAACTACAAATTCATAAGCACAAGAAAATATTCTTCTCAAATGAGTAAATTCCCAACTGAAGGTTTGTATTGTTTAGAATAGGATTTGATATTCATTTTATTTTCATTATTTTGAATTTCATTGATTGCACATGTAAATGAGGATTTCACTCATTAAGAAAGCTACCAAACTTAAGATAAAATATAGCAACAAATTAGATATAAAAGTGCATGCAATTAATTGTGCATCCAATAGTCTAGATTGAGAGGTTTAAATTTAATGGTTGAAATTAAAACCTGTATTACAAAATGACCTTCTCTCCATGCAAAATATATATATTCTAGGTGCCCAAACTATTTTTTTAGAAAAAATTATGATATGTTGATGGTTTATATCATTTTTGAAAGGTTATTTAAGACTACCTAAGGATCTAGGAGATTATTAGTGGATTTGAATAGGTAGATAAGACCTAGAACAACCCAAAGGGAGTCATGGTAGTTTACTCAAGTTAGGAAGAGACCCATTGTTTGAATTTTGGCACTGGATAACTCCCAATCAATTTTATAACAAATACAATACATTTAAATACATTCAATGGAAATTTCCCCATAAACATAAAATCAAACCTTGATTAATGTATTTAGAATCCTTTCTTGCATAACATAATTAAAGGTGGATAAACTCAAATCAAAGAAAAATGAAACATGACCATATTATATTAAGGATTACATACACTCATAAATATTTATAGCATAGAATGTTGAAAGAACTTGCAAATATGAAGATCAATTTAACAAGCACAATTAACATAAAACTGTATAACGTCAACCAATGAATTAGATCAATAAGGCATACATAAAGAGGCATGAAGGAGGCACTTGAACTCAATGAAACAAGGATAGGAATCCTCACTCATAGATTTTTGGTGAGTTTCCTACCATACAAGTAGCAAGAGGTGAAAAAAGTGATTTGACACTTCTAAAGACTCCTAACTAACCTTGACACATCACATGCGCAAGTGCCAATGGATTCCTAACTAGGCTTAAATCCTATGTGTATGAAATATATACACTAACATCTCCACTCCCTTAAGCATAGATTAGGTGGGAATAAAACAATGGGTCTTAACTACTAGCCTGGAGAGGTACCCATGTACAATGCAATCTCCCAAAAATAGAGTAAGATAAAAAAACCAGTGGGAAAAACTATCCTCTAAAAAGAGATATAAGATAAGAAGGCTAGAAGCCTCCCCCCACCACCACCCCCCCGGGTAAATTATATTGTTGTTGATATAGACTGCATGCCAAGAAGAGCTTGTAGATGAATGAACTTGCTCTCAGTAAAGGGTTTGGTGAAAATGCTAGTAACCTACTTTGAAGATTAGAAAAAAGACTAAGTCAGTGATCTTTCCATGAATCAAATCTCAAATATAATGTATATGAATCTTTATATGTTTAATTTGTTGATGTTGGACTAGATTGTTGGATATTTGAATAGTGCTCTGATTGTCACAATAGATGACTATGGGCTACCTAAAATGAATACAAACTAAAAAAGAATGCCCTAATGACATATAGCCTCAATAGTTGAGTTAACAAACCCCATGAAATCTACCTTTGTGGATGATATATCAATATTATTTTTCTTCTTACAAGACCAAATAATATGACCTAAACCAAGTGAGAAATTATAACCTAAATTGGACCTATGATGCTTAGTATCACCAATTCAATTGATGAACTAACTCTATAATGAATCCCAAACCCAAGAGTTCCATGAAGTTAATGAAGGATCCTCTTAGATACTTTCCAATGTAGCTCATGAGGTTCCTACATAAATCTTGAAATCATGCCAACTACATATGCAATGTATAGCCTAGTATGAGTCAAGTATGTAAGACTACCAAAAGTGTTACACAGATGGTTGTTGTTGCACCAAAAGATCAACATGTTAATGCTTGATACAATAGTTAGAGCTAATGAGTCAACAAGAGGTGGTTAATCCATGTCATGAACTAATATGCTAAGTTGCATAATACAAGGAGACCAAGGGTGCACACCTTGCAACAATCCCCTCAAGCACAAGAGAGGGATTCAAACCCATGGCCTAGGCTTTGATACCAATTGCTGCATAGACATTTGCCATTGTACCAAAGGGTCGACTTGTTAATGCCTGATACAATCACCAAAGTTAATGAATCCATGAGAGGTGGTTAAGCCATGCCATGAACCCGAGTGTTATGCTACATAGCACAAGGAGACCAAGGGCGCATACATTGCAACAAAAAATTATTAATATAAAGTAGCATTAACCAATTATGTAGTACAAGAAGTCTCAAGCTTGACTCCAGATAGAAAGGGAGTTGGAGATGGTTTTCAAGTAGTCATGTGAAATTGTGCAAGTAGATAAAGAGTATACTTGGGTTGTGCAAGAGTGATCCATGAATCAGACTATGGAATCTCAATGCCAAGGAAATAGTGTGATAAAACCAAGTCTATCATGTTAAATCTATCTTGAAGTGATCACTTCACTATTGTAATAACAAATGAAGTACTCTTGGTAATCAATACATCATCAACATATAGAACAAGTATAAAAAGGTGAATCATCCTGTCACAATAGATACACAGTGGGATCTAAATAGAATCTAGTAAAACCTAAAGATAGGAGTTAGGAATCCATCTTGGCATACCAAGCCCTAGGGGCTTGTTTGAGGCCATATAGAGATTTCTTAAGTCTATAAACTAAGGATGAATCTTGAACAAACCCTGGTGGTTGCTCCATATAGATTTCCTCCTTAAGGTTTCCATGAAGAAATGCATTATTCACATCCATATGATGTATATCCCATCCATGTGTTATGGCTATAGCTAATGTGAATTGAATTTAAGTCATTTTAGTAACTGGTGCAAAAAAATTTGTATAGTCAATGTTGGTAACTTGTGAAAAACCTTTGGGAACCAACTATGCTTTGTATTTATCAATGAACCCATGTGCTACAAATTTAGTTCGATATGTCCATCTACATCAAATTATCTTCCTTACCTTTATAAGTGAATTCAACTCCTAATTGTGATTTATAATCAAGGAATCATATACCTCATCGATAGAAATATCCCACTCAGGTATGCCTAATGCCTCTCTAAATGTTTGTGGATTAGAAACTAAAGCAAAGAAGGCATGTGACCCCTCAAAAAATTATCTTCAAATTATTTTTCACCTACTAGATCTTGCACCTATGTACCTTCCCTATGTAGAGTTTCAGATGTGGGTGGGTCTAGTGAAAATAATCAACTTCCAATGCAATCCCTAAACTAGATGAAGATGAACCCTCATCACTTCCATCACTATGAGAAAGATATAAAAATGGTTATTGACATACTCACCCCCATTATCTATTCAAATAACTTTGATGACTTTCCCTGACAATTTTTCGATAACAACTTTGAAATCTTGAAAAGATTCAAAAATTTCTATTTTTTTCCTAGAGAAGTAGACCCATGTGAATCATGAGAGATCATAAATAGAGGTGAGAACATATTTATCCTTTGAAAAAGATGGATGGTAAAATCCCCTAAAACATCACTGCGAACAAGTCCTAAGATTTGTGTTGCCCTCCATGATTTACCATTGTGAAAATTTTCTTCTAGATGTTTGCCAAGTGCGCAACCTTCATAATGTCCCTTATAAAATTTAACCCTTGGTAATCTCTTGACAATATTATGTTGACATAGTTGTTCAAGATAGTGGTAGTTAATATTACCAAACTGCTCATACTATAATTTTCTAACTTCATCTAAATGATTTAGAAGTACTTTTGGAGAAATATCTATGGCAAAATTGGAGAAAGTGTATAATATAGATTGGCGATTTACCTCCCCTATTGCTACCAAATTGTTTCTTTGCAATTCTCTTATCTCAACTGAATTTAGAGAGAAGTGTACTCTCTTTCCCTTCTCTAAATGAGTTATTTGATACACTAAAAGGAGATCAGTTGAAAGTGAAGGAACACTTAGAACATTAAAAAATGTTCCTCCTTCAACTTCAATAGACCCTCTCCCTTTGATCGATGTTGGAGTATCATTACTTAAGGTGATTGTGGAAATACTCAATTTCTCTAAGGATGAAATAACAATCTGTGAAGAACCCATATGGTGTGAAGGACCGAAGTCTATAATCCATATTGGAGATGAAGATGTTGTAGCAACTAAGGATTTTTCCTTTGATTTCTGTTTATCCTTAGTATTTTTTTTATTTGATGAAGATACCTTGACAAAATTAGGTATCCCCATATTATTCTTTTTGAGAATATATGTAAGAGACTCAATTTGTTTCCTCATGCATTGATGTTCATTGTCTTTAGTTTTTTTATAAAAGGCACATTTAACTTTCTTAGTAATTGGTTTACTTTGTTGAGAAAAGTTATCCATTTTGGAGTTGACAAAGTTTCCTTCTTTCTTAACTTCCTTGTCCTTTTTAGTGTTCTTCTTCTTTCCTTTTGATGTTCGTTGTGTTTCATTCCCTACAAGTATGTCTTAAGGCTTAGTAGACTTCAAAGTGCCCATTTGAATTAACTTTTCTTACTCCCTTGTGAGATCAGTAATAAAGTTATCAAGTGTGTGCATTGTCCATGAGGCTCCAAGAGCCTGTTTAGTAGAGTAGATAGTTGATACAAACATAGAAATTTTTGGACCTAGCTTGGAAATTATATAAAGTACTAGTTGATCCTCTTTCTTGTCAATTCCATAATCTTTTAACTACAACATTAAAGATTTAAATTTAGTGAAGAAGTCTTGTAAAGCTCAAAAACTCCTAGGACTAAGACCTCAAAGTCAATTTTCCAACTCGTGGCTTCTAAATTCATTAATTTTCCCAAATAGTTTTGTAGAGCTTCCCAAACTTCATTGGGTATTTTCAAGTTCTCAACATGGAACAACAATTTAAGAGACAAATTTAAACATAGAAAGCCAAATGCTTGATCACACTTATTGAAAAACTTTTCTTTGTCTTTAGTTGCATTCGGTTCTTTCTTTGTTCCCATAGTTACCCTATATAAACCTTTTTTTATTAAGAACAATAATTACTTTCAACTTCCAATCATAACAATTGAAAGGTGTTAGAGGTAGTACAGTAACATTAGACTCCATGCTACTAAACACAGATAGTTGCATTGTAGAAATGCAAAAAATGAAAGAAATTGGTCCTGCAATAGAGGAATTTCGCAACCTTGAGCTTAAATCACGGCCTCGGGGTTAAATTGTGCAGCCTCAGGGTTAAACCGCAGTTTGCAATGAATGATTTGTGGCCTACAACAGAGGAAATTCACGGCCTGCACAGAAGAAAAAAGCCTTTGGATTCGCTGGTCTTTGTGACTGATTGCCCTTAAATCATGTTTCACAACAAATGGCCAAAGCTGCAAACAAATTACAGGGTTTGCAGTAACAAATCATGCCTCAAAAATGCCACTCTGCAAAGTGCTCGGGTCGAAATGCCTTTCATGTGGATTCACATAAAGATGAATGAAACAAAATTAAAATCAAATGATTCACCTTACATTTTGCTAATATCCTTCTCTAGTTCTGATACCATGAAAGAACCTACAAATATGAATATCAATAACAAGCACAATAAACACAAAACTGTATGAAGTCACCAACGAATTAAATCAGCAAGACGTACATAAATAGGTATGAAAGAGGCACCCTAACTTCATGAAACAATGATAGGACTCCTCACTCATGGAGTGGTGGCCAGTTGCCTACCATAAAAGTAACAAGAGGTGTTGAAAGTGAGTCGGCAACTCTAAAGACTCCTAACTAATCTTGACACATCACATGTGCAAGTGTCAATGGACGCCTAACTAAACTTAAAACCTATGTGGATGAAATATATACACTAATAAATATAATCTGAAAAATCAATATATATAATTGAAGGAGCCTAATTTTTTACAATATTTTTTTTATCAATATATTTATAGTAAAATACTCTACATAAAATAAATACAAACTCATATAAAAATAATATAAATATATAAATTTGACCGCTACAATCAAATTCATTCTTATCAAGATAACGGTCGTGGCTACTCTTTAAAAAGAATGCATATAAAAGTTGAAAGTGGTTTTATATTTATAGTTTAAAACTATAAATTAACGTGTATCCTGAGAAAGATAGTTACGTTAGACGTGACTTCTTTTAGAGTTTAGTGACTTCTACAAAATCAATACAATGGAAGTCTTCTAGACGCCAATGCGCTAAACATTATTTCAATATTCTATTCTGATTGATTCCTGTAACTGCCATACCAGTCATTATTGCAGTTTAAATTATAGGAATTAAAAAAACAAAAAATTTGTTTTATTTGTTGTATTTGGAAATTCAGACGCTTTAAACATCGGCTCTGGCAGACGTACGAGATAATTTCTATGTTTAATAATATATTTGCAAACAACATTACGTGACATTTCGAGTCCTTCAATTAGAAAAAAAAAAAAAAATTGCCCAGAGAAATAATTAGAGACGTCCAAGCTATTTCCTTCACTTGATTAACAGAAAATCTGATCCACTATTCATGAGCAACACTATAAAAATACAATCATGATGGATTAAATATTGAACAATTATTTCCGTTTTAGAAAAATTCACCGTCAGCAATTTATTATCAACAATGAATCACCATCAACGATTCACTGTAGGAAAATTCATCTTATGATAAATTCACTTCAAAAAAAATTCACCACCAACAATTAAAAAATTTGATTTATGATAATAAAAAAATTCAAAGTTTTACAAATATATATTAAAAAATGTATATATGATTTTGGCCTGAATTTTCTTTCCATGAATTGCTAGGGTGAATTTGCATGAAGCCTGTTATTTCTAACAGATGATTACTGGGATATTAGTTTTCTCCATTAGATAACAGGGATTACCTATTAGATAACAGGGATTACCTTGAGGCAAAAGTGATAATTTATAATAGTTTAATTTTGGTAACTCTTGTAGCCGAAATCCATGAATTTTCCGAAATAATTTTGTTTATAAGGATGCCAGAATGACTATATTTAAGTCATAATTAATGAAACTGCAGAATTGGGAGCCAATGGTGCGTCTCGTTCTTGGAAAGACTGTATTTAAGTTTCATAATTAATGAAACTGCAGAACTGGGAGCTACCAATGGTGCGTCTCGTTCTTGGAATGACTATATTTAAGTCATAATTAATGAAACTACAGAGTCGGGAGCTAATTGTGCGTTTCGTTCTTTAAAGGAAATCAGACATCTCAAATGTATTCAATTAATATGTATTTTATATTTACCGTAGATATTTGTTGGATTATTTAATTCCCATTCCGACATCCGTTCTATTCAATAGGTGTGAGCATTAACCCATATCACTTGCCCACATGTCAATAATTGACAGGGCGTTTGCTACCAACTGTAAACAATTGACTGGCTGTTCTCCAACCTCTAAATTTAAATCCCTGACAACTGGTTTATTGGTGAATCAACTCACCGGTAAAGATCCAATGGCGACGAATGTCATTGCTGGTATATCTCCTACAAGGTTCAATTAAGTGATATTTTTTAGTCTTATTTTACAGAAAGGTCTAATTGTTTTAGAAGAATTTTTCGAATTTTATATATAGTTAAGTAAATTTTTTTATTTACCGTTGGAAGGTTACTGTATTTTTGCTAATGTTTTTAATTTATAATATGATTATTAATTTGATTAAGAATGTTCGAGAACTTTTGATATGATCTTTTTATTAACAAATGAGATAAATAATAGTTATTTCATAAAAATGCATGCAAACATGAGATGAAGATGTTAAGACTATATCATGAAGCCTAGGCAATAGTACAAAAGCTTCAAAAATACACAAGGCCAAAGATATGAAGTGACAACACAATTTGACCTTATAAGGGAATTAAATGATGCATTAAGTCATTTTCTCTAATCACTTATTGATAAGGGGTCACATAATCAAAATGAACTAAAAAAATTAGATACAAAATTTTGAACCAATAAATTTTTAAGTACACTAACACCACTTTTCATCATTATTCCAAAAACTAAATATCATAAGTAATCTATTACATTTAATTTCTAACTATTACATTTCAGCTATAATTTTCAAACCTCTCAACTACTTATTTAAATCTAAATTATGGCATCCCACAAATTCACCCCCAAGCAATTCACCATTAGAAAATTCAACTTCAACAATTCGCCATGGGAAAATTCACCGCCATGACAAATTCACCTCAAAGAAAATTCACCACCAACAATTCACTGCCATATAAAATTAATCGCATTAATTTTTTGTGGTAGTGAATTGCTGGTGGTAAATTTTCTTTGAGGTGAATTTGTCATGGTAGTGAATTTTTTAAGTAGTGAATTATTGGGGTGAATTTTCCCACGATGACTAAATTTTCCTAGAGCCCTAAATTATATATACTCTTACTACAACAATATATGTATACATATAAAACTATTAAATTAATGTGAAATTTTGTTTGTAGCAACAATATGCATAAGAAAGGATTTGAAGTTAGTACTCATATTCTTGGAGCATGAAAAATTATATTTGCACATAGTTAAGTAAAGTCCTTTTGATGTATCATAAATGTATTAGTGATGAAATATATGTTGTAAACATATTCAAATGAAAAAAATGAATAGTTAATTTTATAATTAGAATATTATGTAGTTTTGTAGACACCGAAAAAGTCTTGATTAATACTCGATATCTTATTCTGATCAATTAATCAATTAATCAATTAACACTGTTTCTTCTGAAATTATTTCAAATTGATCAATTAATTAAATAATCAACATTATTTAATTAAAATCGGCAAATTCAGCTATTAATCAAATAATTAAATTTATTGATTAATTCACCTTTCTTCTAACTAATTATTCACCTTCTTCTAATTAAGTCAAATCATTTAATTAAATCCTCTCTTAATCCTCTCATTTGATTAAAAATAATCAAATCAAATGTCACATCTCCTAATTCATTCCAATTAATTAATTCTAGATTAATTAATCCTAAATCGGTTTTCTAATCATCATTATCAAATTCTCCAGCTTTTAACTCCTCAAGAGTTAAATCAACCATCGTCAACTAACCAGGTTGAACATAAAATCAATTTCTTCTAATTATTTAATTACCTCAATTATCCTCACCAAGTCATATTCTAAGGAATATTCATCTCAACAACCTCTCATTCAATTTCCCTTCAAAGGTTTTCAGAAACCTTTCACATCTACAATAAATTTTCTTACAACCTTTCAAATCCTCTTACATCCTCTCAAATCTCATTCAATTCCTCTTACACCAATTTCAAATTCTCAACCATCAATATTTACTTCTCTTCCATCCTCCTCCACTCACACATTTCCCAAAATGTGCTCTAACTTCCTCCTATAGAATTGTGACACTTGACACATTCTTATTGGCTCTTAATTTATCCCACATTCACCAATTTCCTCCATTCTTCAACCCTTGGCTTCTATAAATAGAGGCATCATTTTCATAATATGGTTCCACAACTTAGAGCATTTATATTATAGGCATTTCACTCCATAGTTTTTCATCATTTTCAACAATTTAGCTAGATTATAGTCAATTTTATACTTAGATCATCTACATTTTATCAAGTTTATCAAAGGGATTGGGAAATGGCTTCTTTCCACATCAAAGAAGCACCACTCCTCATATGGGATGAAGGTTTAGCTGATTTTACTTAGATTACATGCTTTATTTTGTTCATTTTTTTATTATTTCATGTTTGCTAGTGATATTAGTTAAATAATTTCATAGGGAACACTAAATCGATCTTCTTAACATGTTTGACACTCGATTCTTGACATATTGTTAGTTTGTGCAGGTTTGGTGTTCACATTTTGGCACTAGAAGGAGGGCTTCATCAACTTAAAATGTTAAATTTCACTTGATTTTCCCATTTTTTGCAAGTATAGGAAAGTGACACCGCTTTTCTGCAAATGCGATGTTACAGAGTGTCACTTTTGTTCCACAGTGCCGAATTCGCTACGTCGTGCCACATACGCATGCTTCTATTGCACGACTTCTGATCTACCGCTGCATACACACTCTCTATCTTACATCTTACATTCTTTCTGTAGAGCATCACCTTTGTAATCACACCGCATTCACACTCTTTATTTCTGTAGAGCACGACATTTGCATTCACTAGAGTGCCACTTTTGTTTTCCATTACCACATTTGATAGTTTTAGAGTGCTGCATTTGCAAATCAACGTCAAATATGCAAGAAGCAGGAGAGGATCAAATTTTCAAGTCTTAAAAGCATGCTCTTTGTGATAATCTTAGGCTTTAATTTCTACAATTCATTTCCTAGGACCAACTAGATTCAATTTGGACTTAAAATTAATCTACCACTCAAGCTTTATCAAGTTGGTTAAAATTGAACCTTAGACACTTACTAGAATTTCAATTTTGGTCTAAAATTGAACAATCAACTTTCACACTCAAATTTGGTGATTAAAAAAAACTCATTTATTGCCTTTGAGGACTAAAAAGAATTCATGTTTTCTTTGTTTTGTTTTCTTCTTTAAAAAATTATGTCATTTGAATGTGTATGCAGTTCTCTCGTGCTCCACAAAAATCCTACGAATCAAAAGCATTTCAGTGACATTAGGTTGTCTAAAAGATTGTCTCCACATTTCAAATTTGGGTTTCTAAAATTGAAGAAATCTTGCTAGTGTGAGAAAAGGCATAGTCTGTGTTCTCTATTTGTTCATGCAAACAAAGATGATCAAACTATGGATGTTCTTACTCGCTACTGATTACCTTTAGAGGGACTTCCTTTGTGGTAAAAAGTACTCACCCTAAGGGAACGACCCAAACAGTAACTAGCATAAGCCAAGCTCTTCCAAACTGCTATATAAATTTGTGGTTACAATGAAAATCATAAACAATGGGAAGCGGTGCATGATAGCTCTCCCCTAGTATCTTTATGATGCATAAATCCCTTGTTCTAAGGGTTGGGATACCTCTCACAAGGAGTTTATCATTGTACCCCCTAAACTGGATGCCCTTATTATGAACCTTTGTGTAGAAGCCAAAAATCCCTAATATTTGTTGGTGTCAAGAGGTTGCACCTCTGAAGTCGTCCCACATACTTGCGGTTCTTAGTAGAGATGAAGAGTTTTCCATGGGAGACTCATGAAAACTCAAAGCTTGGTTGGATTGTAGAAATGAATGTTGTGGAGGGGAGCCAGTGTGATCAAGCTTCTAATCATCCACTCTAAATAAGTGCAGTTGGAGAAATCTAGGTGGGAAATCAATAAATACTACAGTCTTTTCTATCCTAGGGTCGTGCAATCTATGAGTTAGTTACATACTTTGCATGGATCCAAAATCTTGAAAAATAGCATTCAATAAGGTCATCAAACTTCAAACCCTTTAGAAAGAGAAAATACCTTTGAAAATTCCAAGTATTACTACTTGTCCCTAAGGATTCTATCCTTAAAGGCTTCTAAATATTTGGGTATGTATCTTAATTTGCTCTCTCTAAAGTCAACATTAGGGAACTATTGGCTTTATTCTCTTTATTTCCACATAATTGACTTTGTGGGATGAAAATAAATTGATACATAGACATGTTCAGTTTGAAAAGCTAAGCAAGAAAGTGTTAGTGGTAAAAAGAATCCATTAAGAAAAGATAAAAGACAATTAAACCCCACACATGTGCTTCTTCTCATAATTTCCAAAAAGGTCAAATTCCCAAAACAAAAGTATTTGTGCAAAAGCTTCAAGTTTAGGTGTCATACTAAAAAATCCTTCAAGAAGTACACTAGGAAGTGCAACCAAAACCAACATCTCAAGATAAGAAAGAAGTTCACAAGGTTTTATAGACTCATTCTTTCAAACAATCCAGATATGTATGCTCAATTTGAACCATTTCTTCAAAGGTATAGCATGTTCTTCAATACCTAGGTCCTGTAAACAAAAGTCTCTCTAAGTTCACCTAGGATCAAAATCAACACTTTCATCCATCCCAAAACATCAATCAAATCCCATCTCATAAAAAACTCTTAGAATCTTGGAAAAATCCTTCATGCTAGACTTTTGGTAATCCTTCAAATCAAAAATCATCTTGTATTTTTACTTCCAGCGCCAATCTGGCGTAGTTCTGGCATAGTCCTCCATAGTCAACTTTAGTTCTATTTTTAGTTTCATTTTGTAATCTATAGATGGTCGCCTTAAGTTTTGGTAGTTAACGCCACGTTAGAAGCTAATAAGGATATTTTATAAATATCCACATTTCGGTCTTTGTTAGGAGTTAGATAATTTGCAATTAGACTTTTTGTAATCACAAGCAATACTTTGTTTTGTGTTCTACTTTTGATCAATTTGAAAGGAAGCAAGAAGTTAATTAATTCACTGTGTTGAAGGATCTTACCTGAGGAAGAGTAGGGCCCGCTCAACATTTGGAACGATCTTATGGTATTTTTGTTAAGTGTTGTTATTTTTTGATTCATTAAATCTATAGTAGAAACTGATTTTGAATTGATCAATCGTTAAAATCATCTTCTATCTTGGTAAATGTTAAGATCGAATAATCTCTTATGTTTACAATTTTGTTTTGAATTTTCAAGTTTATTGTGGTTAAGATCGAATCATTAGAATGTTTAGATTTGTTTATTAGAAATGTTGAATTGAACCATTAGAATTGTTGAACAAGTTTCTCATATAAACTAGGTTTAGATGTCGTTCAAATCAGTTAGAATTAATATTTGTTTGTTAAGCTTCATTAAAACAATGTTAGGAATTTATGGAAAGATGGAGTTGAAGTCTGTTCAAAATCTGTTCATAGAGATTAGTCTTTATGCTTTTTTAGAATAATCATCATTTTCCTGCAATTTATTCCTACTCTTAAATTAGCATTTACTTTCTAGCAATTAAATTATGGATTTCTTTTAAAGCAAACTAGAATTAATTTGGAATTCCATGTTTTAGATTATAGATTAAAGTAATCACTAATTGTCTTCATGAATTGGTCTAAATCAAAGTCAATAAAGTCATAATTAATTCAGTAGAATTTTAAATTAGAAGTTAAAGTAGATTTAAATCTTAGGAATCAGTTGCTATAGTTTAGCTCCTGAAAGCTCCTGAAGAGCCCCCAAGAGCTCCTAAAAGCTCCTGAAGTAGGAAAAACAATACTTGAAGTCGTTGTTTATAGTGCAAACCCCCCAAAAGAATCTGTGCCAACTATCCTTATCGCATATTACTCTGAGACACACCCGGTTCGATAAAAGAATTAATTAAATGATGCAAGTTGTGACATCAATGACCTTGCCCATCATTTTTGGCATTGATGCTAGGGACACTTAAATGATTTGGCTATTTAGTGTGAAGCCTTAGTGTTGATAGGGAAGAGAGATCTGAAATAGTGGATGAGACGAAGCTGAGACCAACTAGAAAGGTTTCTTCCATGAAACATTGACATTAGAAGAAATGTTGATTTTAATCAAGAGGATATCCAACAATACCAGATTGAAAATCAAGAAATTAATCAAGAAAACCCTATTGAAAATGAATAAGAGAACAAAAATCCAATTGCAAGAGAAGTAATGGGTAATCAATCGGTACATCCACTAGAAACTAGAACATTTTCAAATCCTATCAATCTTGAAAGCCAGCTTGATGAACCCCCTATGAAAATTTTTTTTCCCTCAGTTCTTCCAAAATTTAGGGGTAAACTTATAGAAGACCCTGATCAATTCTTGTTTGAATTCAAAATCTTATGCCAAACCTATGATTATTCAACTGATAATCAAAAGTTGAAGTTGTTTCGTTCAACTTTGAAAGAATCGGCTTTAAGATGGTTTATGGGTTTAGGGTTAGGAACGATTAGGACTTGGCAGCAGATGGAGACCAAATTTTTGCACAAATACCATGATTACTATCTAGTGAGAGATAGAAAGGAAGAACTGTTTCACATAAAGCAATTAGAAGATGAAAGTCTAGAAGACTATGCTGATAGATTTCAATTTTTACATCAAAGGTGCACTAATGGGCTGGATGATGAAATCAACAAAATAATTTTCCTGAGAGGGATTCAAGATGAGTCTAGAGAATCCTTGAACCTGATGGGAAAGGGAGACATTAACAAGCTTTCCTTGGACAACATTATGGAGATATGTAGAAACTACTCTAGAACTAGAGTGGGGATTCAAAACTCCAGGAGGAACAAGACTCACACCACTGATGTATATGAAGTAATGGAAGAATTGGCGAACATGAAGATTGATCTGCTACTACATCTTAACATGCAAGGAGAAAAGAGGACCACTGAACCTTTGTCAATTTAATGTTCCAAATGTAGGGGAAAACACCTTTTGAGGGAATACCCATTAAATTAGGTTGAAATTTGTGAGATTTGTGAAAAACCACACCCGACCAGTTCTTGCAATCTTTTGGAAGGTATAAAGAACAATATCAAGAAACCACCAGGAATTGAGGAAGAGCTCAATTACTTTGGCCAAAGACCTCAGAACAAAGGGTGTAACACAAATCCAAGAAAATATGGTTAATAATCAAACTAAAATCAAAATCCATGGCAAAACCAAAATTAGTGGACCCCACAATATCAACCACAACCCCAACCTACATATTGGGGGCAACTAGAGTGGATGAATCCCCAATGGAACCAATCCCAATGGCAAGCAAATCAATCCTCATGGCAGCAAAATCAGGGACAAAAATGACCATGGGTACAAACACCTCCGACCCTTAATGCACCTAATGCTTCCAATGATCAAGTTCAAATCAACCCCAAATGGCAGCTCAACCGATTTCCAATCCAAAAATTACACGAACTGATACAAACAACCCAAATGTAAATGTGGTAGATGTTAGTGACATTCAGCTACGAAGTCAAAATGTGCAAACTGCGCCAGCCAAGACAATTCCAGAAATAGAGGAAGAAAACATAGAACAAATGTTGGAAGAAGAAGAAATTGTGAAACAAGCTCCCTATCCGGATAGATTGCACGAAAAGAAAACTATTCCTCGAACCTCTTCCCCTCCCTACATGAATGTAATTGATTCACAACTTCTTAGAGAATTGAAAAATATTAACATAGAGATACCTTTGTTACAGGAAATCAAGGATATACCAGAGATCAATTAGTTAGTAAAATCCCTTTTGCATGAAAACACCAGGAAGTAAAAAGAAAATGCCTTCAACAATTCAAGTAGGAACTAAACTTATTGATGTGTTATCAGGAAGAATGCTTCCATAGAAATATAATGATCCTTGTAGCCCTCTCATAATGCTGAGTATAAATGGAATTGAAATACCAAATGTCTTGATTGACTTAGGAGCTACCATAAATGTCATTACATCTGATATAGTCAAAAAGCTAGGAATGACAAGAATTCAGCCAACAACAATTGTTTTGCAATTGGTTGATCAATATACTGCAAAACTAGGAGGTATTATTGAAGAAATCATGGTCACAATTGATACATGGGATTACCCAGTGGACTTTTTGGTTCTCAAAGCCAGAAGGAAAGATTCTGGATACCCAATCATATTAGGCAGACCATGGTTGGCTACCACTGTAGCCTTAATAGACTGTAGATCAGGAAGCATGATAATCACTAATGGACAAAAACAAGAAGAATTGTCACTTTATCCACCTGCACAACCATCACTTAAGAAAAACACTCAACTTTGGGTGGATGAGGATTTAGATTCTGAAGGTGATGGTATTGTGGAATTAGCAATGGTAACCATAAGCGAACATATCCAAGAATGTGAAGAACAAGAGATAACTTCAGAAAGTGAACAAGATAATTGTCAAACAACATTACATGAACAACATTGTTGTCCTCTAAATACTCTTGTTGAAGAATCAGTAATTCTAAAATAGACATAAAGGATATTACAGTTGTAGGAGATAAACCCCTTAATATCAATTCAACCTTATCCCCAACACAAGAGGAAAAATTGAAATAATTTTTTAAAAAACACACCACAACATTTACTTGGGAATATGCTAATATGAGAGGTATCCATCCTTCAATCTATAGTCATCACATCTATACAGAAGATGTTAGACCAAGAAGACAAGGACAAAGGAGAATTAATCCTGTTCTTCATGTCATTGTAAAAAAAGAAATTGAGAAGAAACTTAACGTGGGATTCATATACCCAATATCTAATAGTCAGTGGGTCTCTCCACTAGTTATAGTTCCAAAGAAAAATGGTAAATGGCGAGTTTGTATAGACAATAGAGAATTGAATAAGGCCACTAAAAAAGACTATTTCCCATTTCCATTTATTGACCAGGTACTAAACAATCTAGTGGGAAAAAACTACTCATTTCTTGATGGCTTTAGTGGATATAACCAAATCCATGTAGCCCCTAAAGATCAAGACAAAACTAGCTTTACCTATCGTTGGGGTACGTATGCATATACAGTCTTACCATTTGGACTATGCAATGCACCTGCGACATTTCAAAGAGCGGTACTTGCAATATTTGCAGATTTCACCACTTCATGTGTAGAAATCTATATGGATGACTTTATAGTCCATGCTAAAACATATGATGAAGCATTACAAAACCTGGAAAAAGTTTTAAAACGTTGAAAAGATCATAGGTTATCACTCAATCATCAGAAAAGTTCCATTATGATGATAGAGGGAATTGTTCTGGGACATCACATGTCAAAAGAGGGGATAAAGGTTGATCCCAAGAAAGTTGAAATCATACAAAACATTGAAATCCCAAAGAACCAAACTGGAGTAAGAAGTTTTCTTGGACATGCAAGGTATTACAGAAGATTTATAGAAGGAGTTAGTAAAATAGCATCACTGCTATTCACCCTGCTCAAAAATGAAGAAGAATTTGTATGGACAGAGGATTGTCAGAAATCCTTTGAAACAATTAAGATAGCTCTAACAACTTTACCCATTATCAAAGGACTAGTTTGGGGAGAGCCTTTTAACATACATGCAGATGCATCTAATTTGGTCATTGGTGCAGTATTAGGACAACAAGATGAAAATGATGCCATGCATGCGATTTACTATGTTAGCAAAAACTTAAATCCTGCTGAAAGAAACTACACAACATAGAAGGAATTTTTAGCTGTGGTATATGCAATAAATAAATTCAGACATTATATTATAGGCTATAAAATCTACGTACATACATACCATGCTGCAATTAGATATCTAATGAATAAAGAAGTGGTAGGTGGATGCATTATCAGATGGTTACTTTTATTGCAAGAATTTGATGTAACTATTGTTGATAAGCCTGGAAAGGAAAATGTTGTTGCTGACTTTCTTTCCGGAATTCTTTTACAGGATAATCAAGAACCAGTGGATGATGCATTTCCAGATGAACACTTATTTTCTATATCAGTTCATCCACCATGGTTTGCTAATTTGGAAAATTACCTTGTTACAGGAAAATGTCCAAAGTCAATTTAGTAATAAGAAAAAAAAGAGGTTAATCCATGAAAGTTCCAGATTTCAATGGATTAATGGTCTTCTATTTAAATTATGTCTTGACCATGTTTTATGCAGATGTGTAACAGAATTGAAATTTTATAATGTAGTGCATGCTTTCCATCAAAAACCTGAAGGAGGACACTTTTTAGTTGTAAGAACATTTCACAAAATCTTGGGGGCTGGCTACTTTTGGCCAACAATGACAAAAGATGCAACATTATTTTTTAGACACTATGATGAGTGCCAAAGAATGGGGAAGCCTACAACAGCCATGGAGATGATGATGTAGCCACAAATAACCCTTGAACCATTTGAAAAGTGGGGCATCAAATTCTTGGGATCAATAGATCCACCTCCTAGGGGTCAGAGATATATCCTTATTTGTACCGATTATGCAAAAAAAATGGGCTGAGGTGAAGGCACTACTAGCAGCAAAAGAAGATAAAGTTGCAAACTTTTTGTATAAGAAAATTCTCCAAAGGTTTGGTGTACCTAGAGAAATTGTTTTAGATCAGGGACTGCAATTTGTGTTAGCATTGATGGAAGATTTTTATAGAGGTACCAAATAACTCACAAAAAATCCTCACCTTATCACCCACAGGCGAATGGACAAGTAGAGGTCACAAAGAGAGAATTGGAGAATATTCTAACAAAAATAGTTTTTTTGAAGAAAATAGATTGGGTAGATAGGATAGATGAAGCAGTCTGGGCCTATAAAACCATGTGGAAAATAATGACTGGGTTCTCTCCATATGAACTTGTGTATGGAAAGAAACCAGTCATGCCAATTGAATTTGATTTGAAAACATCGAAGACAACAATAGAAGTTGGAATTGACCTAGCAGAAGCAAAGATAAGAAGAATTTTGCAGCTTAATAAACTTGATGAAATGAGAATGGAGGCACTTCAACATAGAGAAGTGATTCAAAAGAAAAGGAAGGAATGGCATGATAAACATATTGTGTCCAGATAGTTCAGAGAGGGAGATTGGGTGCTATTATTTGACTCAAGATTTGAAGAGTTTAAAGGAAAGTTCCATACCAAATGGTTGGGACCTTATGAGATACAAAAATTGTTTGAGAATGGAGTTGTCTAGTTAGTTCCAATTGATGGGGAGAAAAGAGTCATGTTAGTTAATGGTCATCGACTAAAAACTTACCATAAGCCAGCAACAAAGGAGGAATTTTTGGATGAAGTGCAACATAGAATTGAACATTTTCTCATGGAAGATATCTCTTCCATAAGAGAAGATCTTTGAACCTTTGAAGAAGGCACAAATAAACAAGGTAAATTGAAAACCAGCAATTGAAGGTTTACCTTGAGAAAAATGGAAGTAAATTGAAAACCAACAAATGGTGGTTTACTTTCAAGAATAAAAAAATAAAAAATTGATGATTGAAAACTAGAAATGGCAGTCTATCTAAGTTAACTTTTACAAGCTCCTGAAGGCTCCTGATGAACCCCTCAACAGCTCCTGAAGGCTCCTGAAGATCTTGAAGACTGAAGACTTCGAAGACTCCGTCTTTGCTCGAAAGCTCCTGAAGTCTCTTGAAATTCTAAGCTCCTAAGAGCTCCTGAAGACTCTTGATGAACTCCTGAAGGCTCCTGAAGAACTCAAAGGCTTGAAATAAATTAAGGGGCACATTTAATGTGAATATTGTTTTCAAAATTATTATCTAAAGTAGTTAGACTAATTTAAAATAGGTAAATATTTATGAATCTAGACATCTCCGCCACAATGTTAATTAAATGATAATAATAATTCCACTTTTAATCATTTTGAAAAGCGGTGGATTATCAAGATAAGGAATAATGTGACATGGATGATGTCATTCAAGGACAGTGAATCTCTTCATGATTCAGTTGTCTTTTCAAAATCCTCCCAAGTACATGATGACATGTGTAATGAATGCCGCCAACCTTGCAAATTGAATTGCAAGTTTCAAGTTATGGCATGTGAATCTCCGGAGCAGTAACGAATTAAATGTAGGCTATTAATGGCATATTATGTCATTTTTGAAATTGGTTGAGCTCCCAAATCAAGAAACAAATTATTCCACACCTTTTTGTAAGTAATTCAGACTGCCAGTTGAAGTACGCCATTTTTGACAGAGAAAGATGGGGAATAAGAGAAATTATGAACCAGAGAACTTCAATCTTGATTCAAAGACCAAAAGATTGTTTGAAGAAGTTGGGTGGATAAATCTTGTGATGCAGTATGAAGTCTTCCAACTAGAAATGGTTAGAGAATTTGTGACAAATTTCAATGTAAATGTCACCAGGGTAAGGGGAGAAGTAATAGAAGTCACACCATAAATTTTAAGTGAAATTTATGGAATTCCGATTGAAGGGAAATCGGTTAACAAAGGTCGAGTTAAGTTTGAGAAATTGGTGGCTGCATTTCACCAAGAGCCAAAAAGAAAGCCAAAGATACAAATGCACAAAGGAGACCAGCGTGACATAGATTGTAATTGTTTGGATGAGCCATGGAGGACTGCTGCGACTTGGCTTATGAAGTTCTTCACCTGCGATGGGCAGTATGGTACAATACTGGGTCCAGGAATGCAACTATTAATACATCTAAGGTATGGTCAGACAAAACCTTCATCTAGGATAAATTTTCCAGCATTCTTATTTCATAAAATTTCTTCCATAATTTTGAGAGTAAAAGCTAGGGCGAAATCTTCTATGAAATACCAGGGGTTGATACATTTGATAATTAAATATCATTTCTTAAAGAAAGAAACTAGGAAGAAGAGATGGTTAGAATTTTTGTTCGTGCCTGTAGAAAAGAAAAAAGGGAGACCCACAAGGGGACCCTCAGCCAAAAAGACAAAAATGGAGGAAGGAGAATCTTCCAAGAAAAGGGGAAAAAGGAAATTTCTAGAGATATCTAGGGTAAGTCGTACTAGGTCAAAAAGAAGGAGACAAGAAGTCCAAGAGGAAAACCCTAGACCTACTGAAACTGTAGTGTTCACTCCTGAAGAGGCACCTATAAGTCAAACCCTTGTTTCTGAAAGCTCTGTTAAATCCCTTGAACATGAAGATACCCGTACCCTTGTACAATCTCCTGAGAGACCTCAATGTCCCCCTGAAAACCCAATGTCGACTCCTGAAGATAACCTTGTTTTTGAAGTCTACAACTCTACTAAAGAGTTTGGCGCACAATCTAAAGAGCAAGAGGCCTGTGAAGAATTTGAACAAGAAGAGATTGTGAAATCCCCTATACCTTGCCCACAACATGAGAAGAGGAAAGGGAAAGAACCTTTAATTGAAGAAGAGGGACCCTAAGAAGAATTGAATAAAGAAGAATTAGAAATTGAGGAATTGCTAAGAATAATGAAAATGTCTCGCTTAGAGGCCGAATTAGAATAGGAAAGAAGAAACATGCAATTCTTTGAAGAAAAATTAAGAAGAAAAGAAGAAGAATTGCAACAATTAGTCTACAAGAATCAAGCAACGGAAAGGAAAGTTGAGCAAAATGAGGCTAGGATTAAAGAGCAGTTAAATAAAATAGAGGATGCCCTGCAACAAGCCAGTATGCAAGCATTAGTAAGTGCAGAGGAAATTTCAAAATTGAAAGAAGAGTTGCAACAGAAAGAGGAAGAATTAAAATAACAATCTATGTGGTTCTATGCACAAGAATCCTCTACTTCCTCCGCTCCTCCATGCAGGCTTGCATTATCTTCCATAATTCCTCATATTCCTTCCACTCCTCCTATGCAACCAACTCCAGTTCAGCCTTGATATCATTCTTTGGTAGTTTTCAAATATAAGGAGGAAAACAAAGTGTTAAAAGAGTAGATACATAATTTAGAAAAAGAAAAGAATGAGATAGAAAGAAGACTTGAATGGGTGGCAGAAATTAGTTCTGCCATGCTTTCCATGAGAAGACTAGCCGTAACATATCCTTTGTTTCGAAGAGAAAAGTTTTTAGAATGGAAAATAAATCAGTTAATTCTGGGAAGGAGTCTGGATTACAATGAAGATCATGATTTCCTTAAAGATTACTTTAACAGTCACCCTGACATTCAAAATATAATGTGTGAGTTCTACCAACATGGGTTTTTAATGGGGGATAATGATGACACAATGTTGAATATATATGTTGGTGAGCTTCAGATTAGGTCATCTATTTATTTATGCAAAAACTGGTAGATTGGTCAAATAGAATGAATAAGTACAAAGAAGCTCAAAGAAAATATCGATTGCCAATGAGACATGAAAATCCCTATGCTGAATTATATATCAAAGCTGTAAGATCAGTTGCCAAGTTAAATGATGTTAATCCCCTTTATGTCTTAAATCTATTTGATAGCATTGCATCATTCCAAAATGTGGGAGCAACACTCCCACCATTAGCACTATGGTCCTATGAAGAAAGGTACAAGCTTAATCTAGAATCAGCTAGGAGAAGGGAGCCAATTAGGCTGAATAATATCAGTTGAAGTAAATAGTCTGAGTTAGACATGTCATCACTCTAATCCAACAATAGAAAGAATTTTGGATAGGCGTGAGATTCAGAATGCCAATTATTATAATGCCAGCACCAAAGCTAAAGGAAACAGAAAATGTACCAACTCTAGTAATGAGGATGTGGTTTGAGAACTTAAGAGGAAACTATGGCTATGCAATTAATAC
Organism: Sequoia sempervirens; assembly: GCA_007258455.2. Taxonomy (NCBI): domain Eukaryota; kingdom Viridiplantae; phylum Streptophyta; class Pinopsida; order Cupressales; family Cupressaceae; genus Sequoia; species Sequoia sempervirens. Next base: position 34,299 of record VDFB02041663.1, read on the forward strand.
CAGATTGCCGAAATAGTATAAAGAGGGTGTTTTTGACTGTTGTATTTGGATGGAGGCACTAAACAGAGAGAGAGAGAGAGAGAGAGAGAACACCATAATTTTGGATGATGAACCATGAGAACATGGTCCAAAGCAAGTTCGGGAGAAAATGATGGGAGATTAAAATACTTTCATTTAAGGATTTTTATGTTTAAAAAGACTTGTTTTTATTGTTAATTGACATAACTGGCGGTAGACAATAGATTAACATATTTTCTTATTTTACTTTATGTTTAACTAAATTAGCAGATATTTTGGTTCATTAATAGCTATGTTGAATGCATTGTTTTATGATGACTTGGGATGAGATGATTATGCTGCATTAATCTTTATTGCCATGATTGTTGTCCTTCTTCATAAGGGTTTTTAACAGGGTATCTTAAAGATTGATGAGATGATTAAGCTCTCTATCTAATCCTAAGGAATGACTACACCATAGATAGGCCCTACTGGATGATGAGTCACTCAAAATCTGAATTGACTTCTTCATAGTCGATAGAGGAACTTTTACTTCTAGCGCCAATCTGGCGTAGTTCTGGCATAGTCATCCATAGTAAACTTTAGATCTATTTTTAGTTTCATTTTGTAATTTGTAGATGGTCACCTTAAGTTTTGGCAATTAACGCCATGTTAGAAGCTAATATGGATATTTTATAAATATCCACATTTCAGTCTTAGTTAGGAGTTAGATAATTTGCAATTAGATTTTCTGTAATCACAAGCAATACTTTGTTTTGTGTTCTACTTTTGATCAATGAGAAAGGAAGCAATAATATAATTAATTCACTGTGTTGAAGGATCTTACCTGAGGAAGAGCAGGGCCCGCTCAACCTTTGGAAAGATCTTATGGTATTTTTGTTAAGTGTTGTTATTTTCTGATTCATTAAATTTGTAGTAGAAACTAATTTTGAATTGATCAATCGTTAAAATCATCTTCTATCTTGGTAAATGTTAAGATGGGATAATCACTTATGTTTACAATTTTGTTTCGAAGTTTCAATTTTATTGTGGCTAAGATCGAATCGTTAGAATGTTTAGATTTGTTTATTAGAAATGTTGAATTGAACCATTAGAATTGTTGAACAAGTTTCTCATATAAATTAGGTTTAGATGATGTTCAAATCAGTTAGAATTAATATTTGTTTGTTAAGATTCATTAAAAAAATGCTAGGAATTTATGGAAATATGGAGTTGAAGTCTGTTCATAATTTGTTCATGGAGATTAGTCTTTATGCTTTTTAGAATAATTGTCATTTTCCTGCAATTTATTCCTACTCTTAAATTAGCATTTACTTTTTAGGAATTAAATTATGGATTTCTTTTAAAGAACAGTAGAATTAATTTGGAATTCCGTGTTTTAGATTAAAGATTAAAGTGTCAGTATTGGCATGGTGTGTTGGTTTAAAGGTGGCATTACTGTTCTTGCCACCAAGGTTCAAACCCCATTGGGGTGGTATTGTTGAATGGTTGTATTCCACTTCATAGCTCCGGTTCAAAAGCGTTGACCCCTTGAATAAAGATTAAAGATTAAATTAATCATTAATTGTCTCCATGAATTGGTCTAAATCGAAGTCAATAAAGTCAAAATTAAGTCAGTAGAATTTTAAATTAGAAGTTAAAGTAGATTTAAATCTTAGGAATCAGTCACTACAGTTTAGCTCCTAAAAGCTCCTTAAGAGCCCTCAAGAGCTCCTAAAAGGTCTTGAAGAGCCCCCAAGAGCTCCTAAAAGCTCTTGAAGCAGGAAAAATGATACCTAAAGTTGTTGTTTATAGTGAAAACCCCCCAAAAGAATCTGTGACAACAATCCTTATCACATATTTCTCTGAGACACACTCGGTTTGATAAAAGAATTAATTAAATGATGCAAGTTGTGACATCAACAACCTTGCCCATCATCAAGCACAAGCTTTGTTACAACAACAAGCTTATCAACAATCTTTGCAATAATACCAAGCAAAACAACAAGCATCTTAGTTACAAGCCCAGTAGCAAGTATTGTTGGCACAACAACAACAAGACCAACAACAAGCGTTGTTGGCACAACAACAATTGCAAGCATACCAACAAGTGTTGGTGGCACAAAAAAACTTGTAGTAGCCTCCCACAAACACACAAAACAACCCATCTATCGTTCAATCAATCAAACCACCCCAAAACACATTAATCCCACCACCTGATCTGCAAAATGATGTGTCTACACAAATCAAAATACTCTCACAACAAGGGTATGTGTAGGATCATGATGGGCCAAAAAGTGGTGATATGATGTGTATGTGTACGGTATGTGGCTGACGACTTATTTTTACCCAAAATTGATGAAACAAAAAGGGGTTTTAAAGGACAATCTCAACTTTACACCAATATAAATTATGCTTTACTTTAAATTTAATGAATAACTATTATTCATTTTCTATTTGAATTATGACTAAAGGACTGATTGATAGGTTGATTGAAAAACATCTATAGCTTTCAAGCGGTATAACATTTTTTGAATCCAAAACATGTGTCACATCTTATGCTTCGCATACTAGAGGACTAAAAAAAAATGAATTTCATGAAGTTTTGACCAAGTTAAGGTGGTTAGACAAACGAGTTTTAATATTTTTTAAAAGTTGTAATAAAAAATTCATAATTAATTATTTACTTGGAAAAAAATTACAAAATAATATGCATCACATTGTGACATGAGTCCTCTACTTATATATAAAATATTCTAAAAAAATATTATTATTTTATTGTGGTTAGGGTGGTCAAATAGACACCTACTTATTTTTTTCCCAGAAATTTAAGTACTACTGCATTGAAATTTCAAATTTTCACCAAATAGATTTGCTTTTTTTAAAATAAACCTACTAGTTTAGAAACTACATTCAATTTGATACAGATTATATTCTTACATATTTTTGAAATAATGTAGATAACTTATTCAAATTTTTATGTCAAGTTTCCTAAATCTATTTTTTTTGAATTTTTCGCCACTTAAGGGCTTGTTTTTTCCATGACCCACAAGTGCTAGACCTACAATCCAAAAAAACAACAAAAACACAAGGGAATTTGTGCCCCTATCCATTCAATAGAAGCATTGTGATGGTTTCATTCCCACAAGGGTTCCAGATACCTAAATTTGACAAATATCATGGGACTGCTAACCCTGAAGATCACATTAGGGAATTTCATGTCCACTGTATGGAAATTGCATATGACGAGTCTTATCTAATGTGGCTATTACCTCAGATTTTTGTTGGTACAACATTGGAATGGTTCTCCCACCTTCCTCCTAGAATCAAAAAGTTCCAAGAAATTGTTGACTTATTCATACAAAACTATTCATTCAACATAGGCATGGATGTGAGTCTAGAAGAACTATCTGCTCTAAACCAAGACAAGGGGGAATCAATTGCATCCTTCTTGCAACAATGGTGATCCAGGGCCAACAGGAGAAAGTGGGCTATGTCCAAAGAACAACAAATTGGTACTATCATCACTAATCTTGAAGGGACCCTGTCCTTTCATCTGAAAATGCAATACATCACCACATATGACCAATTGATCCCCAAGGCACTCAACATTGAGAGAGCCCTTATTGCACAAGGGGGGACACCTACTTATCAAGACAACCATCCATCAAATAGTTACAATGAAAAAAATCACACATGGGAAAAGAATAAGAACGTTACTAACGATGGTGTTGTTGACACCAAAGTTATTATTAGTTCCACAAGGTAAAATAAATAATCATATAAACAACTACAAGTCAATAACCAAAACACACAACCCAACACATCGTCGCAACAACCCAACAATCAAGCAGTCAATAACCTAAATACTCAAGAGGGACCACCCCCAAGGAACAAGTATCCCCCTAAATGGAAATACACACCACTTGGGGAATCGATTGAGTCTATCATGCAATAGCTGGTATAAGAAAATCTCATCAAGATCCCTATTTATGAAAATTATCAAGAGCCTCAAGTTAAACCATCGTGGTATAACGAGAAACAACTCTGTGATTTTCACAAAATAAAGGGACACACAATAGCCAATTGCATGTGACTTAAAAATATGATTCAGGACCTTATCGATGACAAAACTATAACCATTGAACAACCTGCAGGAAATGAAGATCTAAAAATATACATGAATCTGATGCCAAATCACAGTAAAGGAAACAACAATGGTAAAGAAAAGTATAATAATGTGAACCATGTTTATGACCATGTTGTTGCATCCTTAGATGAATAGGTTATCGTTGTCAGTAATAAAGGATCCAAAGCTAACTGTGGAGTCACCACACGTGGTGGAAAAATTACCATTCTGAGACCATTGCAACCACCCAAGGCATCCACCACCAATTCAAAGTCAATCCCTAATGGTTATAATATATTGGATCAATTGAGAAGGACCCCTACCCAGATTTCCATCATCGAATTGCTAAAAATCTCACCCACACATAGGGAAATCCTAAAAAAAGCATTAGATGCATCCACCGTCCCCATAGATCTTGATGCAAACCAATTCCAAGCTATGGTTGAACATTCTCTTATTAGGACTTCCCAACACAACCATCTCATAACTGTGCACTCCATCTTGAAGTCTTAGTCCATAAGAATAAAGTCAAAATATTCTTGGTGGATGGAGGTACAGGGTTAAATATTTGTACTCTCAAGCTAATAAAGAATCTAGGATTCTCTTAAGATGTCATTCAAAAAGGTAAGGGTATTACTATCAAGGCATATGATGATCAAGAATGAGTGTCTTAATGCACCATTCAACTCCCTATTCAAGTAGGGACATCAATCATGGAGACTACATGCCAATTATTTGATCTTGAACTACCATACAATATCCTCCTAGGGTGTCCATGGATCCATGGGATGAAATTTGTAGCATCCACATTCCATCAATGTGTCAAATTCCCTTATCAAAACCAAAGAGTCATAGTCCATGGTGATCCTGAGCCATTCTACTATTGCAAAAATCTAGAGGCCAAGTATTACAAGATCCCTCAAGTCCCAAAGAATAATGAGGGACTTGCATCTTTGTATATAGACCCATCCACCCTAGCCTCCACTTCCGAGAAAAAGACACCCTCCATTCCAGAAATCCCTGATATCAAGGTTATTATCCAAGATAATGGTTGTGGAGACTATAAAATGAAAAAAAGTTCCTTTGTAATAGGAGAATTACTGCAATCTCCTAGATCTCATGGGCAACCCCAACTGATTGACATGCTATCTCAAACCTTTAAATTAGACCTGGTGCAGGAGCAACTAGTGAGCATTGGCAAACACTAGGCAATTTTGGAAGCCTAGGAAGCAATTTTGAGTTTTTTAACTTCAAGGTCATGTTGACCATTTTTGTTTTGAGTTAGTGATGTTAGAAGATGTTAGAATGAAGGGTGATCAGTAGTGTATGGTGGAGTGAATGGGTTTCTCAATTGGTTTTCACTAGGAATCACTAGATTTTGGGAAATAAAGCCAAAATGTTGCAATTATGCAATTTTGGCCTAATTGGGTGGTTATGTCCGACCAAGGGAAGATGTAACCACCTAGGAACCTTTAAAAGAAGAGCCTCAAACTAGATTTAGGGTTGGACAAAGCATTGTATCAATTTGTGTTTACTGTTCATATGGAAGAGCATTGAGTTTGTTGCAATTTTCTATTTTTAGTGTTTATTTGTGTGTTAATGGAGGATTTCAGGCTTTGACCAGTGTGTGAAACATGTGGCATCTATCTTACAAGCTTTTTGTGGTTGTTGGTGGTGTTGTTTCATCATTGCATAGTATTGTTCTTAGTAGGTTTTGTTTTCTTTATTTGCTAATCAGCTTGGTAGACTGTTATTCATGGAGTCTTAGACCTTTTTTTTCCACTTTACTAGGTGTATAGCTCATGGGAAATGAGGCTAAGCTCCATGCTTGTATATAGGATAGTGTTACGAGATTGGAGGAAGCATGGATACATGGTGAAATACCTTCCCTAGGCGAGCTTCACAGTGCCCGGTTAGGGAAGACAGTCAAAAACCAAGCCCTAACGTTGCAGGGGTATCAATTCATTTGCAACCCAAGGTGTGTAGTGGATGCAGGGGTCTTGGAAAAGGTCTGGCAGGAAGGCAGAGTCTTCACCAAATCATTTGGTGGTTGAAGGAGGTAGACAGATCGCTGACTGTCCAAGAAAAGGCCTAAAAAGCTCTAATTCCCACAAAAATAGGGTTGAGCCTGTGTACGGCCTGTGAAGGCCCAAAACCCCAAAATTACTTGACAAGTTGGAAATTGAACTAGGGTCTCAAAAATAATTTTGTGATGAACCTCAGTAGGATTGGATTTATAGCCTAATTTATCGGGCTAAGAGGCCTAATTGGGGCTCAAGGGCTACTAGCCCTTCTTAAACCCTAGACTAGGGTTTGAGGGAAGTGATGGAGATTTGAAGGCTTGTGACTGATCAAGAACCATGGAGGGATGGTTTTGAGGCTATAGAAGACACCACATGCCCCTACAACAAGTTGGTAAGGGTTGGAGAGTTAGTTGGCCTTTAGGAAGATTAAGGGCCAAGGAAAGAATAGAGGAGTAAGCACCAAGATTGACTTGGTTAGGTGTATGTAGATGATAGTAGGGTTGGCCAAGAGAACCAGAGGTGCCTAACAAGCTTTAGGACCTATAGGTTAAGAAGGTGGAGAGTAACACCAAAGGGGTTTGCCTAGGAGTGACCCAGAGCATGGGACAATGATTGTCTCAGCCAACCCTACCCTATCAAGACCCCTCTAGATTTAAAAGATGGGGAGACCTAAGTCAGGAAGTGGTAGATGAAAAATATGTATCAAGTCTTCTATATTGAGATGAAAGGCCCATACCTAATCTTCCCATGGATGATGACAACAAAGGACTACAATTAATGCTTGGCATGGGCTACAACAAGAACAAGAAACTCAAGCAAAATGGCAATGGCCTGTTAGAACCTATCATTGTTGAGAAGCGTATGAAGAATCTTGGCCTTGGATGTACCCCACCGAAGATAACCATGTGTGGAAAAAGTGCCCTGGTTAGAAAAGTAAAAGCTCCTCCTCGGTTATTAGTATGCACAGGTTTACCTTTAGATAACTATACCTTTGATATAACCAATGGGTGTGACGAGGACCCCATCACTGACTTACCCATGTTATTCGAGGATTCCACTATTTTCATGATTAGTGCCCTATCTTTCGATCCAAATAACCAAATCAATGAGCTAAAACTTGTCTACCCCTAACTCATCGATTATGACCAATGAGGACCACCGATCTTAAACACATTTAAAAATGATGAGGCTCTCTCAGAATTCATGGAAGTATGGGATACTATACTGGATATGGAGATCATAAAGCAAGGTTCGATACTGAGCTAGACACACATGCATACTATGGGAAAATGATTGAATCCCTTAGTCACAAAATTGAAAACCTAAGAGTAATCTCTAGGTATTTAAGTGAAAACAACACTGCGACACTTTCTAACCCAAAAATATTAATAAAAAGGGACGTATCCAATAGTGAAAACCTCTTTGAGGTTCCAAAGGATGAGGGATTCAATCTTCCCCTTAGTGCTATTCATAAGGAAAAATCAACAGTCTTGGCAAAGAAATGCAATCTGGTCAACCTAGGAACCGAGGAAACACGACACATCACCTTCTATGCAGAATCACTTTTGACTGTGGAACAAGAACTTCTAGCTCCATTTCTAAGGAAATGAAAGCTAAAATTTGCATGGACCTATGCTGGCATGCCTGGTTTTGATCTAGAGGTTGTGGTTCAACATCTAGCCATCTATCCAGAGACGAAACTAGTAAGAAAAAAGTTGAGAAAGATGCATCCGCAGATAGTATTACTAGTCAGACTTGAATTATAGAAGCTCCTTGATGTTGGCTTCATATGGCCAATTGATTATCCAAAGTGGGTTTCAAATCTTGTACATGTTTCTAATCCCATTGGGGCCATCCACATATGCACGAACTTCAGAGACCTAAACAAGGCATGCCCTAAGGATAATTTCCCTCTCCCAAATATAGACATGATTTTTGATATAATGGGAGGGCATGAAATTTTATCATTAATGGACAGATGTCTGGGGTATAATAAAATTATGATAGCTAAGGATGATCAACACAAGACAACTTTCACTTGTCCATTGGGGACTTACTACTGGAACATGATGCCATTTGGGTTAAATAATGCCAGGGCTACATATCAAAGAGTTATGACGCTAATCATCCACAACATGATTCACAAAACTATGGAATACTATGTGGATGACATATTAGCCAAATGAAAAAGTGTCGAGATCACATAGTGGCACTAAGCTCCATCTTTGACAGGCTAAAAGAATACAAGGTTAGGCTCAATCCTAAAAAGTGTGTCTTCGGTGTACAATCAGGAAAGATCCTAGAGTATATTGTATCTATGAGGAGAATTGAGATAGACCCTACCAAAGTTAAAGTAATTCTTGAGATAAAAGCACCAAGAACCTTGAAACAATTAAGGGGCTTGCAGGGAAGACTCTAATCCATTCATCGATTTATAGCATAGTTAGCAAATAAGGTTATCCCATATTCCCATCTACTCCATAAGGGGGTAGCATACAAATGGGATGAGAAATTTGATCATTCAATAAAATCAAGGAGTACTTTCTAACACCACAAGTCCTTATTCCACTGATTCTGAACAAGCCATTGATCCTATATATATTGGCAATAGTAGTAGCCCTTGGGGCTCTCTTAGCTCAACATGATGAATGGGAAAGAAAGAGTTATTTACTATATCAATAGAACCATGGTGGGATGTGAGCTGAATTACACATTCATTGAGAAGGCTTGCCTAGCAGTTGTGTTTTTTGCACAAAAATTCAGGCACTATATGTTGGCTCATCAGATAAAACTCATCGCCAAGATAGATCCTCTCAAGTATCTACTTTCTAAAGAAACACTCATAGGGTGAATGGATAAATGATTCATGATCCTAAAAGAATATGACATTTAGTATGTAGAATGGAAAGCCATTAAATGACAAGTAATTGTAGGCCAACTAGCAGAGGCACCGATATATTCAGAGAACCCATTCATATCATAATTCCCTGATGAGTCAATCTTTAACCTAAGCATAGTAGATCATTGGAAAGTATATTTTGATGGATCCTACACATAACATGGGTTAGGAGAAGGATTCTTCTTCATTACACCACAAGGATATTGCATGCCAAAGTCATATAAGTTGTCATTCCCATGCAAAAACAACATTGAAAAGTATGAGGCTCTCATCATAAGACTCAGAATTGCAGTACTATGGCAGATTATGGCACTTAAAGTCTATGGGGGCTCGCAGCTTATCATCAACCAAGTCAATGATGAATACCAAACAAAGGATGACAAAATCACCCCATATAATAAACTAGTGGAAAGCCTCAAAGAATTCTTCTTCAACATCACATTTGAGCAAATACCAATGGAAAACAATAGAGAAAATTATGATATGGAAACAATCATATCACTACTAGATATCCCACACAATGTCCATTAACATGAATTCCTGGTAGAGCAGCTTCTCGTACCAAGGTCTAAATTCATGTGTGAAATCATTAGTCCCGATGATCTTTGGTACCATGACATTTACACCTACCTAAAAATAGGAGTCCTCCCTATTGATATGACCCTGAATCTTAAGAGAACATTTTTCAAGAAGTCATCCTATTTTTTTTATCTTAGGAGATACCCTATATTGTAGGGGTATCGAAGGAACGCTTTTGTGATGCCTTAACCTTAAGGAAGCTTTGACTGCTTTAATTGAGGTACACGATCGCATTTGTGGATCACATTTGAGTGGTATGACCTTGGCCAAGAAACTGTTGAGGACTGGGTACTACTGGCCTACGATGGAGAAAGAAGCTCATGACTATGTCTGAAGATGTTTGCAATGTCAACAGTATGGGGATCTCATCCATAACAACTTAGGAGCTCCAACTAATTGTAACACCTTGGCCCTTTTCACAATGGGAGCTCGATCTCATTGGTAAAGTCACACCCACCTCATCCAATGGAAACAAGTTCATTATCACCACCACTGAGTACTTCACAAAGTGGTTAGAGGCCATTCCAATGACCTACACCATAGGGAAACAAATCTCTAACTTCATCCTGAACTACCTCATTAGCTGCTACGGTGTTCCACAAACTCTTATCTCAAATAATGGGACACCTTTCAAAAACTAGGATGTTCAAGAGCTATGCCAAAAATTCAATATCCAACATCGTTTCTCCACCCCATACTACCTCTAGGGTAATGGCCAAGCTAAGGATTCTAATAAAACCATCTTGAAAATCTTAAAGAAGGCAGTCAATGAAGTTGGTTGTGACTGGCACTTACAGCTGAATCCCACCTTATGGGCCTACCGAACGAGTATCTTCATGCCTACAGGTGCAACCCCTTTCTCCCTAGTCTATGGATTAAAAGTCATCCTCCCCATTGAGATTGAGCTCTCATCCTTAGGAATATCATTAAAAAATTTGATTACTGATGAAGAATATCGGGTGTCATGATTGAATGAGATAGAACTACTGGATGAGTGACGCATGGATTCCTTGAACCTTCTATAGGTATATCAAAACTATCTCAAAAGGAGCTATAATAAGAAGATCAAGAGTTATACCTTTCAATTCAGAGAGCTCATGTTGAAAGAGAATCAAAATAATGTACCAAATCTAGACAATAAGGGAAAGTTTTAACCCAAGTGGTTGGGACCCTTCATCATCACAACAAGCTACAAATCAGGAGTGTGTCAGCTATCAACACCCGAAGGTGAGCCTCTGCAAGAGCCCATCAATACCTCTCATATCAAAAGGTTTTATGCCTAAACTTGCAAAGTATAAATCCAAAAAATCCAAAAAATATAAAAATATAAAAATCCAAAAAAATCAGAAAAAGGATTGAAAATAGTAAAGAAAAAAATATCATCCTCTAGTGAAAACAACTTCAATGGCATTTTGGGAAAGTACCTTGGTGAAAACTTGGCAAAAAGGTGCCATGTGTAAATAATCACTCTCCATCCACCATGATCTCTATGGCTTGTTCTACATCATTCATCCATCACACTTCCAAATATCCATCCATCCCGTGTTTGTATCATGTTCCATCCTAGAACTACTTGGCACATTCCTAAGGTTAGTTTTTCCTACCTATATTGGAGTAGTCTATCGCATCACATTGGGGGCATGTTCTTATACCTACATTGGATCAAATTTGTGTATATTCTTGAAATATTCCTTAAAATCAAAAAACACCAAAACATTCAAAAAATACAAAAATCCAAAAAAATTCATAAAATTAGAAAACCCAAAAACATCTAAAACATGTAAAAATCCAAAAATAGGTCAGAAAGAACACAAAAATTCAAAAAAAATATAGATTCATCATGTCAAACTATGAGTCTTTGATCTTGAAAATAAGCAAGGCCATCATTAATGTGCCCCTGAGGCACATTAGGCTAGTCTTTTAGGAGTCTGTCACAATAAACTAGCAATCCATTTGTTCATATCTCATCAATAAATGAGTTGTTGTGTTAAACTATGAGTCTTTGAGCTTGAATGTAGGCAAGGCATCCATCGATGTGCCCTCGAGACACATTAGGTCAGTCCTTTAGGAGTATATCACAATAAACTAGAAAGCCATTTGTTCATATCTCATCAATAAATGAGTTTGTGTCAGTCAAACTATGTGGTCTCTGTGTGTATAATGTAGGCAATGCTAATCTTTGATCAGCCCTTGAGGCCCCTAGGATAGGTCTTTAGGTTAGGTTCTTGGTAAAAATCTAAGAAAACACCAAAACATTGGAAATTTTGAAAATCAAAACATTTGTTAAACATCTTGAAAATACCAAAAATAGCCTCATAACATTTCAAAAACATAAAAAAAATCCATTGGAAAAAAAATCCATCTGTCCCATCTCGCTTTCACCCGCAATAAACATTCGTCATCTTCAAACTTTGGTGAAACAATTGGAAACAAGTTTGGAAAATCAAAAGTGAAAACTCAAACGTCAAGGTCTCAAGTTTAGGTCAGTAGGTAAACAAGTTAGTTAACTCTTGCTATCAATAGTCCATCGTCTAGTTAGTCCCAAAATCATTTGATGACATCATGTCCTAGGATGCATTCTTTGTACAATGGAAATCAACATCAAGCATCACCGTAGTTTAGTCTTGGCTAGAGGTATGAAGAGCATTAGCTTGTTTGTTTACTTGATATTTGTCTTTTTTATTTATCTTATTGTGCTCATTCCAATGACCTCTCGATGATATCTAATCAAGAAGATTTAGAGAGAAAGGAATGTGGCCTTGATTATTATCTTTTTTTTGTTGTGCTTGTTGGATATTCTTGTAATATAACCTTGGTCATGCTTACATTGTTTAGTCTATAGGGAGGGTGTTTTGCAAGTCTTATTGACCACATGGGAAGGTTTTTCTTTCTATGTTTTTGTCTAAGATATTTGAAATATCTAAATTGCATCCTAATAGCGTTGTGTGCCAAGTGTGAACAAGGATATTTGTATCTGATTGTTAAGTCAAAGTCTATCACACTAGGTACAAAGCCATCCTGGTTCTTTATACCTTTATGCATCGTATCTATGTGTGTTATCAAAAATAAGGAAAGTAAGCTCTTTATGTCCCCAATCTCTGATAAGCAATCGTCATCATTATTATCATCAAGTTTCTGCATCATCTCAAACTCAAGGGTTGATTTCTCTTTCTTCTATCTTTTCATACTAATACTAACATGGTATCATGACATTCAAAAATAAAAACATCTATATATGCATTCATTTGCATCCACAAAACATCAACATATTATGCATATCATCATAATAGGAAACATCAATCATCTCACATACATTGCATTTTCATTGATCATAATATAGATTGGTTATTCTAAGCATCTCATAAACCATACATTTGCATAAAACATCCACTGCATAAACCATGTAAACATTATCATAATCATTACATCTTGCATCTAGCATACATACATCACATATCTAGAAAAACACTGATATAATCCATCAGGGCATTTGTAGGATCATCATGGAAAAAACAAGCCCTTAAGTGGCAAAAAAATAAAAAAAAATCAAAGTTAGGCAACTTGATGTAAAAATTTGAATAAGGTATCTATATTATTTCAAAAATATGTAAGAATAGAATCTGTAGAAAATTGAATGTAGTTTTTAAACTGGAATAGGTTTATTTAAAAGAAAAAAAATCTATTTGGTGAAAATTTGAAATTTCAATGCAATAGTACTTAAATTTTAGGGAAAAAATAAGAAGTAGGTGTCTGTCTGACCACCCTTACCACAATAAAATGATAATATTTTTTTATAATATTTTAGATATAAGTAGAGGACTCATGTAACGGATGTGATGCATATTTTTGTAATTTTTTCCAAGTAAATAATTAATTATGAATTTTTTATTACAACTTTTTAAAAATATAAAAAATCGTATGTTTGACCACCTTAACTTGGTCAAAACTTCATGAAATTCATTTTTTTTTAATCCTATAGTATGCAAAGCATAGAATGTGATGTATGTTTTGGATTCGAAATATGTGATACCGTTTGAAAGCTATAGATGTTTTTCAATTAGCCTATCAATAAGGACTTTAGTCGTAATTCAAATAGAAAATGAATAATAATTATTTATTAAATTCAAATTAAAGCATAATTTATATTGGTGGAAATATAAGAATCTCCTTTAAAAACCCTTTTCGTTTCATCAATTTTGGGTAAAAATAAAGTCGTCAGCCACATACCCTACACATACCCATCATATCAACACTTTTTGGCCCATCATGATCTTGCACAGACCCATCACATCACATAAATAAAAGTGCATACATGTAGATCCATAAACGTTCATATCATAAATTATAAATCATTGCATGTCATCAAGCATAAAGTGTCATAGTATAAGGAATTACATTCATCCATCCATTCATATATATAGCCATCACATAAAATAAAATAAACATCATAGCATAAATTGCATCAAAGTCATCTCATGTATATATCAAAAAAGATGAATGTCATGATACATCAAAATAAAATATAAAGTATCATCATAGAATATACAAGAGGCTCGTCAAAACTCAGCTAATGAATGTATACACATCATAAATCAGGTTGTACAAAAAAATGTGTCCAAGTGTGCTATTAGTATCCTGAGCTGCCCTCGCTTTGTCTATCTCCATGATGGCTGATTCAGCTCTGATGGTGGGACCCTGATGGTATCCCTAATGTGCCTACACGAGGGGTCCTGGTAGGAGAAATCTAGCTCCCGCTTGCTCCTAGGCCACAACTTTGTAGTATACTACTCGGTAGTATGATGCCTCCTTCATCGATTGACCATACATCTTAGCCGAGACCATGCCCGTCCCTATATCTGTTGTGTCGTAGCCTCTAATTGCTACCTCCATCCTATCTTCAATATCATGGCCATGTCTGCATCCTACCTCATTTGGCGCTCCTGCCCCACCTCCTGCCATGTTTGGTCCCTCTCCTAGACTAATGTCTAAATCTGAGCATGGGCCTGCTGAAGCTTCCTTGTTAAAACCTAAACCTACACCTACAATGTTGCTATCTATTTGTCCCTAGGATCAGGACCCGGTGGTGGTGGTGGGGGTGGCATATGCTGATGTGGCTGAACTGGTGGCCTCTGTCTAACGAGTGGCACCAGTGTGGGGATCTATCCATCATGATCTCCCCCTCCATCTTGCCCATCCTATGGTTGATCTCCTGGCTGCTATGGAACCTATCCAATCTGCGGTCCTTTGACCTGTCCTCTTGCCGTAGTTGGCACAACTAGTAAAGTCAATCGAATCGGGGCATGAGCCTGCCAATATGCATCATTCGTCTGGGTGGTTCCTACATCCGCAGGACCATCAAAGTACACCCATAGCACCATGACCAACTGTCTAAAGTCATCAATCGCCTACTGAGGTGGGATCCTTTGTCCCCATGCTATCCCTTTGGTCCGCCAAGCAAAAATGGCTCTATGCCTATCATCTGGGGCATCCTATACCTCCCTAAATTGGCAAGCAACCCTATCTGGGAGGTACCACTCTACCATATAGTGCTCTCTCCCATGGATGTACCTAGACTATTAACAGTAGAAGAGTTGATCATTGTCATCATGCGATTTGGGAAAGTGGAGCCAAGGCCTCCACCGCAATATTGGCATCACATGAGGAACCTGCCTCTAGTGTGGGATGTCTGTAATGCCTATGTAGTGGAGGATGCTCATCCCCCCATACCTGTAAGCCACAGGACAAATCCATGATTGTATATTTGTCTGATGTCTATGAAATTTTACCATGTGATCTACAAACTTGTTTTCTTCACATTACCTAATTCTCCTTAACATCTTTTGAATCTTTTGATATTTGTGAGCTGAAAATATTAATTAATATTTGAGTATGATTGCTCGTATATCACAAGGAAAAATATTATAATTGATGAACTCACACAAATATATATAAATGTTTGAAGAAAATTCTCGTTATTTGAGTATGATTGTTAGTATATCACAAGGAAAAATATTATAATTGATCAACTCACATAATTGTATATAAATGTTTGAAGACAATTTTCATCAACTATGCATGTATGCTTGAGAATATTAGTGTAGAACTAGATTCCTTTTAGTACACAAATCAGAATATGAACATGCAAATAATATACACATATGGCTTGAAAATATCACATCATAAATGAGTACATTGAATATTTTTAAATACAAGAACATAGAAAATAGTTGATTAAATTTGAATTTAATTTTTTGAGTTTGGACAAGACATGTCCATGACTACAAGGATGATCCTACAATCATAGACTACTCAAAACTACAAAATGAAAGTGGATAATATATTCATTAGAGTATGTGTGTGCGTAAATATGATGAATAAGATAATAAAGAAATATATAGAAATGAAAGATAAATATATAAAAATATGTATAATAGATCAATAGATAACATGGATTCAAAAACTTTTTCTACAAAATTACATCATTTATACATATATATTTATATTAAAAACACTGTACATAAAATATATATAACTAAAAAAAACATTAATATGTCAAGTTCACCACTACATTACTGGCTATTACTTAAAAATGTTCTTTTATATTATGAGGCAAATAAGACATTTTCTTTCTATCGCAAAGACGACCTTTTTCCACTACTTTCAGTATACCAAAATCACTATGAAACAGAATGCATATCAAGGTGGGAGCCTAGCGTGCTTGGCTAAAGTACCCTCTTGCAGGCAAGAGGTCACGAGGTCTAGTCTCCCCCCAAACCCGCGGTACCGGTGAGCGTGTCTTCCTAATGTTGCCGATCATGTTGAAAAAAGTTTACCAGCACTGCAGTTTAAAATGACATCATTCTAATAAAATCAATAAAATGCAAGTCTTCTACACGTCAATGCGCTAAGGATTATTTCAGTATGCTATTTTGATTGATTCCTGTGACTGCGATATATGTCGTTATTGCAGTTAAATTTATACGATTTGACAACAACAAAAAAAAATCTTTTCTGTTGTATTTTGAAATTCAGACGCTTCAAACTTTGGCCCTAACAGACTGTAAGTGATAGTTCGTATACCCAACAACATTATATGACATTTCAAATCCTCCAATCAGAAACAAAAATTCCTCCAGCGAAATATTTAGAGACGTCCAAATTATTTCCACCACATAACAGAAAATCTGATACAGTATTCATGAGCGGCACTATAAAAATAGAATCATGTAGGATTATATCTCCATAATTTTCAGTATAGTGCTATTTCTGTCATATGGTCTCTGCGTTATTAGTTTTCTCGTATCAGGCACTGTATCGCCATCACTACTGTGGAATCAGGGCTTTTGGGCGTTATCAGAGACGCCATTAAAGTCCTCTGTTCAATTAATTTTTTGAAATTCATGGATTTTGATAACAGGGATTGGTTTCAGGGAAAAGTGATAATAGATATTATCGGTTGAATTTTCGGATGATGACGACGCTTGTAGCCGGAATCCATGAATTCTTGGAATTAAATTGGTTTACTGTCAGTTATAAGGATGTCAGGATGACCATACCTATGTCAGATTTAATGGAATTGCAGACTTGGGCGCCGTAGATCCAACTTGTTCTTGAAAAAAAAACGGCCTTTTGAAATTTATTCATTTAATATGTATTTTGTCTTCGTTGTAGATAGTTGTTGGATTATTTAATCCAAACCACCTCTACCGTGTTTCAACTGTAGCGATTTAATTCTCATTTTTGAATTTTATTTAATACGACTGACTCATTCTTCTGTTTTGTTCTGTTTGATATGTTGTAGATCCAACTTGTTCTTGAAAAAAAAACGGCCTTTTGAAATTTATTCATTTAATATGTATTTTGTCTTCGTTGTAGATAGTTGTTGGATTATTTAATCCAAACCACCTCTACCGTGTTTCAACTGTAGCGATTTAATTCTCATTTTTGAATTTTATTTAATACGACTGACTCATTCTTCTGTTCTGTTTATTTAATACCTCTACCCTATATAAACCTTTTTTTCTTAAGAACAATAATTACTTTCAACTTCCAATCATAAGAATTGAAAGGTGTTTAAACTAATTATTAATAACTCATGAGTTGATGGCCTCAAGGCTACAAAATTCATTCTAAAGAACCTCCCTTTTGAATTTGGGGGGAAATAACCATACCTCGGGAAAATAATGATCTTTGGGAAAGGAAAACTCCTTTCCAAATTTTTTGAAAATAATTGTTTGATACAGTGTAGCTTTTGGAATGCAACATTATAGTAACTAGGGATTAAAACAATGAGCGAGACTATGGAGCACGAGCAGGAAAAGAAAAATTTTGAATCTCTGAACCATGGAGTAGGGCATGGAGCAGGATCTGAGGAATCCCAAGCTAAATCGATGCACGTTCCAAGTGTGGAGAAAGGTAAGGTTGAATCTGATGAGAAGGACCTCGGAAACAAAAGCCAGGTGGACCCGGGAGGAAAGACAAATCAGGGGGGTCCC
Organism: Sequoia sempervirens; assembly: GCA_007258455.2. Lineage (NCBI taxonomy): Eukaryota > Viridiplantae > Streptophyta > Pinopsida > Cupressales > Cupressaceae > Sequoia > Sequoia sempervirens. The sequence goes on from VDFB02041663.1 coordinate 52,422, forward strand.
CTGAAGGTCAACAAGGTGGAAAGGGTGATATTTCCAATTTCGGGGTAGGGATCGCTGAAAGAGAAGGAGCTAAGCGTAGACCTTGGGCTTCATTGTTTGGAATCAAACCAAATGGTAAATCTATTTTCCCTCCAGTGAGTAACCATTCTGACCTAGCGAAAGGTAATTTTTCCATCTCTATGCCTGATCCTATCATTGATCATAATATTACTTTGATGGAAAAAGTCCTAGTTGGAAAGTTTATGGGCCACAGACCAAATGTTGAGGTGGTCAAGAAATTTGTTAAAAATAAGTGGAGAACAAATGGGAAAGTTTTTGTAGCTACTCTTCCTAGAGGTTTCTTTGCCTTTGAGTTTACCTGCAAGGAGGATATCTTGGTTGTTAGGAGTGGAGGACCCTAGGTCATTGGAAAATCCTCCTTGGCCCTAAAGAATTGGACCTCCTACCTAGACCTTTCTAATTCTATCTTTGAGAACATTCCAGTTTGGGCTAGACTCTTGGGTCTCCCTCTGGAATACTGGAATGAGGACATTTTCGATGGAATAGAAAGTTCCTTTGGTGAACTTCTCTCTATTTAACCTATGACAACAACTAGAAAGCGATTGGTATTTTGTAGAATCTTTGTAGGAGTTTGACAGAGTGTTTATCTTCCTTCTTCAATAGACATTCAATCTAAGTTGGGAACCTGGACGTAAACTATAGAGTTTGAGTCCATTCCCTTTACTTGCTTCAAATGTAGGAAATCAGGGCATTGGGCTAAGAAATTCCCACTAAATGTCAGTAAAGAAAAAGAAAATCACCCATCCAATCCTAAGACTGTATGGAGAAAGAAAAATGACAGGGAAGGTCAAGCAAGCAACACTAGTGAGGAGGCTGGTAGGAAAAATGAGACGAAGAGGAATACCTCGGACAATATTGACGAAACAAAATCTAAGGACCCTAATGCATAGACTAATCACAAAACAAGAGTAGAAAATAATATTGGTTCAAGGGAAGATGGGGAAAGAACATTGGAAAATATGGAGGAAAGGAATAGGGATGAGGAATTTGTCTCCTCTACTCTTAAGATCTTACTAGAAGAAAAAGAAAATGGGTTTCTTGGATTAGAGGATATTCCTATCCAGGGTCTGTCTTTGGATATTGGCATCCCAATCTAGAACACGAATTCTGCCGAATGCTCCCCTTTGAGTGATCCCCCAAAAAAATCAACCCTGAACTTTGTAAAGGACACCTTTGAAGATCTGAGCCAGGATACTGAACTTTCGAGTGAAAATCTGAATCAACCTAGGAATGGCCTAATGGATACCCTCCCTTGGGAGAAAAGAAGAATGAATGACAAGGAATGGGATTCTTCCTAAGAGATGTAGAGCCAAAAAGACACTGAATAGGAAGAAGTCCTCTCTCATTCTAAGAAAAAGGAGAAAAGAAAACATCAAAATACTCTGCAAGTGGAGTTATTACTAGAACAAGAGAAAAGGTGGATTGTGGTGCCACTAAGCTTGGCCAGGGCAGAAGATCGAGAAAATGGCAGAGAAAGCATGAAAGCTTTTAGGATATAGCAGATGGTGTTCAAAAGACCATTCTAAAGATCCTCCAATCCCTTGGTAAGACATTAAGATTATGTCCTAGAATATAAGAGGGCTCAATAGACTTCACAAGAGGGATGTTTTGCACAATTTTTTTAGGTATCATAAACCAAATATTCTCCTCATCCAAGAAACTAAAATGCCCAAAGAAAAGGTGGAGAAGATAAAAATGTTTCAGAACTGTGGGACTGAAGGAAATAGTTCATATGGTGCGTTAGGAGGCATAGCTACTTTTTGGAACCAAAACTTCATCAAAGGGGAACCTTTTTTGGAAAGAAACAATCATGTGGCTACTAAATTCACACATATTAGAGATAACTTTAGTTGGATTCAGTCGAATATCTATGCTCCCAATGGGAAAGGAGCTAGAAAATTTTTGTGGAATGAGCTCTCTACTTTTCACAGAATTTTTGATAATGACCATTGGATAGTCATGGGTGACTTTAACACACCCCTTCTAAATGAGGAGAAATTTGGAGGGTCTCAGGTGAACCAGGAGAGTAAGTCTGATCCTTTTGATTTCATCAACAATAAGGAGTTGATTGATATGGACTTGCAAGGGGCCCATTACACATGGTTGAATAGAAGAACTGGTAAGGATCTAATTCAAGTTAGGTTAGATAGAACCTTAATTTCTCACCAGCGGCTCTTAAGATATTTTTTCTCTCTTAAAGCTCTCTCCAGAGTTGGTTCGGATCACCTTCCCATAAATTTTGTGGCAGACCCTATAAAGGTGAAGAAAAACTCACCCATTAGATTCGAAAGAATGTGGCTGTCGCATCCCCTAATCTCAGATGAAATTAGGAAATGGTGGAATATTGATATTTCGGGAACTCCTATGCTTAGAATTGCTAAAAATATTAGAGAAGTCAAACACAATTTAAGAAGATGGAAAAAAGATTCCTTTGGAAACAAATTTGGCATTAAATCTGAACTTCAAATGAAGGTTGTAGAGATCCAGTATAAAATCTAGAAGGAAGGATATATTAAAGATATTAAGGATAGAGAAAATGAGTTACTGGTGAAGATGCATGACATAATAGCAAAAGAGGAGGAGTTTTGGAGGCAGAGATCGAAGGTGTTATGGCTCTCTGCTAGAGATTGAAATACAAGGTACTTCCATTTATCTGCTTCAAAACATAGGGCTGCCAATAGAATCGCTTCCATAGAAGTTAATGGTACTAGATTTGAGGAAGAGGAAGACATCAAAAAGAAAGTCGTCCTCTTCTATAATAACCTTCTTTCGGTGAATGGGGAAATCAATCAAAATGATCAATATTTTCTATTAGAGGCCATCTCCAAGGTTGTTGTTAGGGAAGAAAATTAAAATCTTGTGGCCATTCCCACTATGGAGGAAATCAGGAAAGCTATTTTTTCTTTTGAAGGAAACAAGGCCCTTGGGCCTGACATATTTTCTATGTTCTTTTTTCAATGGTTTTGGTAAATTGTGGAAAATGATGTGAATGTTGTAAAGGAATTCTTTGGTTCCAGAAAGCTCCTTAAGGAATTGAATGCTACTTTCGTGGTCCTCATTTCTAAGAAAGTAGGGGCAATGTAGTTTGAGGCGTTTAGACCCATTAGTCTTTGAAACTCTCTCTATAAAATCATCTCTAAGGTGTTGACTTCAAGGATCCTTTCTATACTTCATTAATTTCCCCTCAGCAAAATGGATTTTTTCCTGGAACGAAAATATTAGATTCAATAGTCACAGTCCATGAGAATATTCATTCATTTGTGGAATCTAAAACTGAAGGGTTTCTTCCTAAGCTGGATATCTCCAAAGAGTACAATCGTGTTGACTGGAAGTTTTTATTCAAAATCCTAAGGGGGTTTGGCTTCAGTAGTAGAGTCATTCATCTAGTGAATCAGCTGGTTACCATGGTCTCCACAACCATCATTGTTAATGTATCTCCTTCTAGTTTCTTTCAAAATTCAAGAGGCTTAAAATAGGGTGACCCTATCTCACCTATTATGTTTACTATAATGGTTGAAATCCTGGGAAGGAATCTTAAGAGATTGATTGAACATAGGTCCCTTGTTGGTCTTAGTCCTTCTTCCATGAATTTAATATGTTCTCACCAATAGTTTGTTGATGACACTATGTTGATGGGTAGATCTATCGTGAATGAGTCTAAGACTTTAGAAAAAAAATTGGTTGTGTATAAAAAGGTGATTGGACAGAAGGTCAATAGATCTAGAAGAGTTCCATCTTTTTCTTCAATACCCTTGAGCATAGATAGGTCAAGATTGCTAGAATCCTTGATTGTAGGGTGGATTCATTACCTTCTTCCTATCTTGGACTTTCGTTATGCCTTAAACCTCTAGATTCCTTTTGGTGCTCTTAGGTTGACAAGTTTAGAAAGAAATTGGCTAGTTGGAAAGGAGCTCTTTTAAGCCAAGCTGGAAAAGTTTAGCTTCTTAAAGCTTCTCTTCAAAATCTTCCAATTTATGCCTTAAGCCTCTTCAAAATCCCTGCCAAACACGTAGAGGCCATTGAAAAGATCCAAAAAATATTCTTCTAGTCTAGAGTGGAGGAAAGAAAGAGAATGCCTCTTATAGGGTGGGATTTGGTTTGCAGACCGAAGACATTGGGGGGTTTAGGTCTCAGAAAAATTAGAATAATTAACAACACTCTCCTAGCCAAACAAATATGGAGATCTTTCTTGTGTGGTCGAGAATGGAGAACTATTTTAAAAAGTAAATATATGGATGACGGTATGACCCTCAAAGCTCTATTGGATTCTCTTGTCCTCCCACGTGGTTCAGCTTGCTAGAATGATATGACTGTTGGTAGAAAAATTCTACAATCAGGGATAGGATGGCACATTAGAAGTGGTAATCAAGCTAGATTTTGGGAGAATAAATGGTTCTTTAAGGAATCCCTTATTAATATTGAAAGATTCAACAAATGCACAGAGCAATGTAAAGCTACTTTCGAGGAACTTGTTAAAGATTATTGGTTTGAAGGAGACTGGGTGAACTTATGTGTGATCAGTCAGGATTTGGCTCAACTTCAATCCTCCTTAAAGGCTGTTAGCATGGGACAAAATCAGTAAGATGACACTCTTGTCTGGATGGATAACCCTTTAGGTAACTACTTTATCTCTTCGGTTGTCTCTTTTTTTTCCCTTTTTAAGGCCCCCCTCCCTTTTGGTCTAAAGCTTGGATTAAACACCTAACTCCAAAAGTTAATATCTTCTTCTAGATAATTCTTCAGAATAAGGTTCTCATGATGGATAATCTTTGTAAATGGGGATTTCAAATTCCCAATAGATGCTACCTCTGTAAGAGTGAGGTGGAGTTAGCCAACCACTTGTTCCTCCACTGTCTGTTTACCTCCTTAATCTGGGGAAAACTATTAGCTATCTGGAATCTCTCCTAGGCCTTCCTCCAGACCATTGAAGAGTTCTTACAATGGAAAGCTCCTACTCAAAACCCCTATATTTGAAGGTTATGGGACATCTTATTCCCTTTTGTTGGTTGGGGTGTGTGGAAGGAACACAATAATAGAATTTTTAGGGACAAGGAGATGTTGGAGAATAATGTCTTTGAGAAACAATTTAGACTCATAAAGGAAAACTTTAATGTGATTCCTCAAAAATCTCCTAATCTGGAAGTTGTGGTATGCAATCCCTATGATTTAAGGATTGCAAAAGATTGGGATATTAAAGTGGACATTTCTTATGCTTCCAAGCCTACTAAAAAAAGCAGGGAGGGTGTTCGCTAGACCTTTCCCCCAAATGGCTGGTCTCAGGCCAAATTTGATGGAGCTACAAAGGGTAACCCAGGTTTGGTTGGAAGTGGAGGTGTTCTAAGGGATTCAAATGGTAACTTTATTTTGGTTGTGGCTATATCCCTAGGCCATCAAACCAACCATGTGGCGGAGGCAATAGGAGCTTTTCAAGTTTTAAAGTTAGCTTATAATCTAAATATAAGAAACTTATGGCTTGAAGGAGATTATAAAAATATTATTGATTGTCTTTTAAGAAGGACCCCACCCTCATGGACGATAGAGAATTGGATATATGAAGCAAAATCTATTCTAGGCAAATTTGAAAAATTTAAAGTTTCACACGTCTATAGGGAAGTTAACAGCATGGAAAACTACTTTGTGAATGAAGGGGTTATGAAGCAAGGTCTGAACACGTGGTAGAATTGTAGGGACTTGAGAACCAAAATCAGGGCATTACTAGACTATGATGTTATGCATGGGAAAGAGCCAAATACAATTAATAATTAAAGAGAAAGGGGTCAGGTACATCAAAATCAAGAGATTTCATGGGGCCACATCATGTTACTTAGAAGGGAAGAAAAAGCGGCACGCTTTGTGGGTGCAATGGAATAGCTTCATTATTCTACAATAGGTCCTCAACACTGGTAGAGTTTACAGTAAGGAGCAAATAGAAATGGGGGGGACAGGAAAAGAGTTGAGCCTAAAATCTATGAGGTGCACACTAGGAATGAAAAGGTTTGGGAGCAAATTGAAAAAGGTAGGTTGGTCCCATATCTGGAAAAACTTCATGGGACCGACTCTCTGGCTACGGATTACTTCAAGAAGAACTAGAAAAATGGCGAAATAATTCTCTTTGGAAGAAAGGTGAAGTTGGATGAGCAGATTATTAGGGAGATTACTAGAATGTCTATTGAGGGTGTGAAGTTTTATTGTGACAGAAGGTTTTCTAACGAGGTGGTCATCAGATTTCCTATGAAGGACAAGGAGAAATTAAAATTGGTTAAAATCTCTAACAACTACTTCAAAATTGATACTATCAAGGTGTTGTGGAGTAAGGTACTTCGTGTTATCATGGAGTATATCACACTGGACGAGAGATTTACTAGATTGTATGGGCATCATTTCTCCATTCTTAACCACTTCCACCATAAGGTAGGAATTTCTTTGCACACTACTTGTTATGTTCGTTGAGTAATAGCCTCGATGACCATAGGAAAATCCCTAGGAGATACCCCATTCTTCATCCTGGTCTTATTAGGTTAATTTTTGAACACTATCAAAGCATGTCGGCTTTATCTAAACCTATGGCCTCTTTAGAGTCTGAGGACTATAATACTGATAGTGGAGGTTTGGAGACTCAGCTAAACAAGGAGAGAATTGTAGAAACCCACCCATCCTCTGAGATGTCTAGTAAGAAAACCCAGTCTAAAAAACCTCAGCCTACTAAAGCTAACCCTGAGGCCCTTCCCGATTGCTCTGCCCCCTTAAAGAATCTTGTTCTTAAGGGCTCGCCTGCCAACAAGTTGGTTTCCTATTCTGCGAATTCCATAGAAGATAAAGCAAAGAAACCTGAACCCAGTAGAAATTTTGTGCCCTCCCCTCCTACCTCTTTCAGATTCAAAGGTACCAAATTCCCTTGCTCCCCCAACTTGGGAGTTGTTAATCTCATATTAGACTGAGGTCAGACTCATGAAATTTTGGCCTTTGGTAGAAATAGTATCAGTGACATTTTCAAGGTCTTAAAGTGGGCCTATCAAGAAATTAATGAGTTCAATCAAAGAAACAGTGAATTGCATAGTAAGTCAAAGGAGCTAGAGCTGAAGTTGGCCTCCCTCACCAACGAAGAAGGGAAACTGAATAAAAGCAACATTGTTAAGAAAGGAGATGATATTGAGGAGAAATACAAGTCTATGGAAGAGGAAATGGTTAAAATTAAAAATAATTTGAAAACAGTCGTGGAACATAATCATAAAATGGCTAGACACAATGCCATTATTATCAATGCTATGCCTAAAAAGATGGAAAAAAACAACAGGGTTCACTAGTCGTAGACTTGGAAGAGAACAAGGAAAGAAATAATGAGGACCAAGGCATCTCTAAAAGGACCCAAGCCAATCTTAAAATGAAAACGCCTCCCACAACACAGATGATTCAGATCTTAAAGAGGGGAGTTCAAGACATGAATGAGCTAGAAGCCAAGACTGCTGATCTTTTAAAAACACAAATTTAGCTGTTGCTGGCTTTTTGTCTAGTTTTTTGGTTTTGTGGCCTTCGTTGGCCTTTTTGTTGGCTGTGGGTGTTTACTGTTGTTATTTTTACAGCCTTTCTGACAGTGGTGTCTCTTATGACTCTTTCTTTATTCTATAAACTTTGTGGTTTTGAGTCCCTATAAAACCTATTTTTTCCTCTTTCAAAAACAATTGAAAGGTGTTAGAGGTAGTACAGTAACATTAGACTCCATGCTACTAAACATAGATAGTTACATTGTAGAAGTGCAAAAAATGAAGAACTTATAAATGTGTGCAAAAGTGAAGGAAATAACACAACACACAAAAGCACTTCTCGAGGAAGTGTGAAAGTAGAACACACACAACACCTACCTTGATTATTTGTTTCCCCCTAATTTGGCACTTTATAGGAGTGCTTTGTAACTAACCCAAAAGAGGCATAAACTGACACTTTATAGTATGAGTGTTACATTATTCTCATTGGATTTGTGGCAAAAAATTAAGCACTTTTACAAAAATTGACACTCAAATCCGAGTTACCAAGCAAAAGTTATGATTCTTTGAAATTTAACACCCTTACCAAAAAAAATTTCCTTCTTTCAAAAAAATTTTTAGATTTGTTTGGAAATAAATATTCACCAAAAAATCAGAAAAGAGAAGAAAAATAAAATATTTAAGCCCCCTTAGGCTAGAAAGAATCAATGGCTAAACTACCATGTGACCAAGGGCTTAAAATTGAGAGGGCTTAAACTACCATACATGAATTTGACAGTTGTCCAATGTTGCTCGGGCCGCTTCCCAGTCACGCCCTGCTTAACACCAAATCACATCCTCAAATGCCCAAATCATGGCCTTTAACTTCCAACGCCACCTCCAATGAAAGAAATTGGTCCTGCAATAGAGGAATTTCGCAACCTCGAGCTTAAATCACGGCCTTGGGGTTAAATTGTGCGGCCTCGGGGTTAAACCGCAGTCTGCAATGAATGATTTGTGGCCTACAATAGAGGAAATTCACGGCCTGCAGCAGAAGAAACAAGCCTTTGGATTCGCTGGTCTTTATGACTGATTGCCCTTAAATCATGTTTCACAACAAAAGGCCGAAGCTGCAAACAAATTACAGGGTTTGCAGTAACAAATCATGCCTCAAAAATGCCACTCTGCAAAGTGCTTGGGTCGAAATGCCTTTCATGTGGATTCACATAAAGACGAATGAAAAAAAAATTAAAATCAAATGATTCACCTTACATTCTGCTAATTCTGATACCATGAAAGAACCTGCAAATATGAATATCAATAACAAGCACAATAAACACAAAATTATATGAAGTCACCAATGAATTAGATCAGCAAGACGTACATAAATAGGTATGAAAGAGGCACCCTAACTTCATGAAACAACTATAGGACTCCTCACTCATGGAGTGGTGGCTAGTTGCCTACAATAAAAGTAACAAGAGGTGTTGAAAGTGAGTCGGCAACTCTAAAGACTCCTAACTAATCTTGACACATCACATGTGCAAGTGTCAATGGACGCCTAACTAAACTTAAAACCTATGTGGATGAAATATATACACTAATAAATATAATCTCAAAAATCAATATATATAATTGAAGGAGCCTAATTTTTTACAATATTTTTTTTATCAATATATTTATAGTAAAATACTCTACATAAAATAAATACAAACTCATATAAAAATAATATAAATATATAAATTTCACCGCTACAATCAAATTCATTCTTATCAAGATAACGGTCATGGCTACTCTTTAAAAAGAATGCATATAAAAGTTGAAAGTGGTTTTATATTTATAGTTTAAAACTATAAATTAAGGTGTATCCTGAGAAAGATAGTTACGTTAGACGTGACTTCTTTTAGAGTTTAGTGACTTCTACAAAATCAATAAAATGGAAGTCTTCTAGACGCCAATGCGCTAAACATTATTTCAATATTCTATTCTGATTGATTCCTGTAACTGCCATACCAGTCATTATTGCAGTTCAATTTATAGGAATTAAAAAAACAAAAAAAATTGTTTTATTTGTTGTATTTGGAAATTCAGACGCTTTAAACATCGGCTCTGACAGACGTAGGAGATAATTTCTATGTTTAATACTATATTTGCAAACAACATTACGTGACATTTTGAGTCCTTCAATTAGAAAAAAAAAAACTTGCCGAAAGAAATAAATAGAGACGTCCAAGCTATTTCCTCCACCTGATTAACAGAAAATCTGATCCACTATTCATGAGCAACACTATAAAATTACAATCATGATGGATTAAATCTTAAACAGTTATTTACGTTTTAGGAAAATTCACCGTCAGCAATTTATTATCAGCAATGAATCACCATCAACGATTCACTGTAGGAAAATTCACCTTATGATAAATTCACTTCAAAAAAAATTCACCACCAACAATTAAAAATTTTGATTTATGATAATAAAAAATTTCAAAGTTTTACAAATATATATTAAAAAATGTATATGTGATTTTGGCCTGAATTTTCTTTCCATGAATTGCTAGGGTGAATTTGCCTGAAGCCTGTTATTTCTAACAGATGATTACTGGGATATTAGTTTTCTCCATTAGACATTGTATCGCCATCACTATTATGAGAATCAAGCTTTTGGATTTTCCCACAAACACAATTCCTCTTGTTCAAATAATTTTTGAAAATTCATGGATTTTGGCAACAGGGATTACCTTGAGGCAAAAGTGATAATTTATACTAGTTGAATTTTGGTAACTCTTGTAGCCGAAATCCATGAATTCCCCGAAATAATTTTGTTTATAAGGATGCCAGAATAACTATATTTAAGTCATAATTAATGAAACTGCAGAATTGGGAGCCAATGGTGCGTCTCGTTCTTGGAATGACTATATTTAAGTTTCATAATTAATGAAACTGCACAACTGGGAGCTGCCAATGGTGCGTCTCGTTCTTGGAATGACTATATTTAAGTCATAACTAATGAAACTGCAGAGTCGGGAGCTAATGGTGCGTTTCGTTCTTGAAAAGAAATCAGACATCTCAAATGTATTCAATTAATATGTATTTTATATTCACCGTAGATAATTGACAGGGTGTTTCCTACCAACTGTAAACAATTGACTGGATGTTCTACAACCTCCAAATTTAAATCCCTGACAACTGGTTTGTTGGTGAATCAACTCACCGGTAAAGATCCAATGGCGACGAATGTCATTGCTGGTATATCTCCTACAAGGTTCAATTAAGTGATATTTTTTAGTCTTATTTTACAGAAAGGTCTAATTGTTTTAGAAGAATTTTTCGAATTTTATATATAGTTAACTATTTTTTTTTTATTTACCGTTGGAAGGTTACTGTTTTTTTGCTAGTGTTTTTAATTTATAATATGATTATTAATTTGATTAAGAATGTTCGGGAACTTTTGATATGATCTTTTTATTGACAAATGAGATAAATAATAGTTATTTCATAAAAATGCATGCAAACATGAGATGAAGATGTTAAGACTATATCATGAAGCCTAGGCAATAGTACAAAAGCTTAAAAAATACACAAGGCCAAAGATATGAAGTGACAACACAATTTGACCTTATAAGGGAATTAAATGATGCATTAAGTCATTTTCTCTAATCACTTATTGATAAGGGGTCACATAATCGAAATGAACTAAAAAAATTAGATACAAATTTTGAACCAACAAATTTTTAAGTACACTAACACCACTTTTCATCATTATTCCAAAAACTAAATATCCTAAGTAATCTATTACATTTAATTTCTAACTATTACATTTCAGCTCTAATTTTCAAACCTCTCAATTACTTATTTAAATCTAAATTATGGCATCCCACAAATTCACCCCCAAGCAATTCACCATTAGAAAATTCAACTTCAACAATTCGCCATGGGAAAATTCACTGCCATGACAAATTCACCTCAAAGAAAATTCACCACTAGCAATTCACTGCCACATAAAATTAATCACTTTAATTTTTGGTGGTAGTGAATTGCTGGTGGTGAATTTTCTTTGAGGTGAATTTGTCATGGTAGTGAATTTTTTAAGTAGTGAATTATTGGGGTGAATTTTCCCATGATGACTAAATTTTCCTAGAGCCCTAAATTATATATACTCTTACTACAACAATATATGTATACATATAAAACTATTAAATTAATGTGAAATTTTGTTTGTAGCAACAATATGCATAAGAAAGGATTTGAAGTTAGTACTCATATTCTTGGAGCATGAAAAATTCTATTTACACATAGTTAAGTAAAGTCCTTTTGATGTATCATAAATGTATTAGTGATGAAATATATGTTGTAAACATATTCAAATGAAAAAAATGAATAGTTAATTTTATAATTAGAATATTATATAGTTTTGTAGACACTGAAAAAGTCTTGATTAATACTAGATATCTTATTCTGATCAACTAACCTTGTTTCTTCTGAAATTATCTCAAATTGATCAATTAATTAAGTAATCAACATTATTTAATTAAAATTAGCAAATTCAGCTATTAATCAAATACTTAAATTTATTGATTAATTCACCTTTCTTCTAAGTAATTATTCACCTTCTTCTAATTAAATCAAATCATTTAATTAAATCCTCTCTTAATCCTCTCATTTGATTAAAAATAATCAAATCAAATGTCACATCTCCTAACTCATTCCAATTAATTAATTCTAGATTAATTAATCCTAAATCGGTTTTCTAATCATCATTATCAAATTCTCCAGCTTTTAACTCCTCAAGAGTTAAATCAACCATCGTCAACTAACCAGGTTGAACATAAAATCAATTTCTTCTAATTATCTAATTACCTCAATTATCCTCACCAAGGCATATTCTGAGGAATATTCATCTCAACAACCTCTCATTCAATTTCCCTTCAAAGGTTTTCAAAAACCTTTCACATCTGCAATAACTTTTCTTACAACCTTTCAAATCCTCTTACACTAATTTCAAATTCTCAACCATCAATATTTACTTCTCTTCCATCCTCCACTCACACATTTCCCAAAATGTGCTCTAACTTCCTCCAATAGAATTGTGACACTTGACACATTCTTATTGGCTCTTAATTTATCCCACATTCACCAATTTCCTCCATTCTTCAACCCTTGGCTTCTATAAATAGAGGCATCATTTTCATAATATGGTTCCACAACTTAGAGCATTTATATTATAGGCATTTCACTCCATAGTTTTTCATCATTTTCAAGCAATTTAGCTAGATTATAGTCAATTTTATACTTAGATCATCTACATTTCATCAAGTTTATCAAAGGGATTGGGAAATGGCTTCTTTCCACATCAAAGAAGCACCATTCCTCATATGGGATGAAGGTTTAGCTGATTTGACTTAGATTACATGCTTTATTTTGTTTATTTTTTTATTATTTCATGTTTGCTAGTGATTTTGGTTAAATAATTTCATAGGGAACACTAAATCGATATTCCTAACATGTTTGACACTTGATTCTTGACATATTGTTAGTTTGTGTAGGTTTGGTGTTCATATTTTGGCACTAGAAGGAGGGCTTCATCAACTTAAAATGTTAAATTTCACTTGATTTTCCCATTTTTTGCAGGTACAGGAAAGTGACACTGTCTTTCTGCAAATGCGATGTCACAGAGTGTCACTTTTGTTCCACAGTGTCGCATTCGCTATGTCATGCCGCATATGCATGCTTCTATTACACCACTTCTGATCTACCGCTGCATACACACTCTCTATCTTACATCTTACATTCTTTCCATAGAGCGTCGCCTTTGTAATTGCACCGCATTCACACTCTCTATTTCTGTAGAGCATGACATTTGCATTCACTAGAGCGCCACTTTTGTTTTCCATTACCACATTTGATAGTTTCAAAGTGCTGCATTTGCAAATCAACGTCAAATATGCAAGAAGCAGGGGAGGATCAAAATTTCAAGTCTTAAAAGCATGCTCTTTGTGATAATCTTAGGCTTTAATTTCTACAATTCATTTACTAGGACCAACTAGATTCAATTTGGACTTAAAATTAATCTACCACTCAAGCTTTATCAAGTTGGTTAAAATTGAACCTTAGATTGAACAATGAACTTTCACACTCAAATTTGGTGATTAAAAAAAACTCATTTATTGCCTTTGAGGACTAAAAAGAATCCGTGATTTCTTTTTTTTGTTTTCTTCTTTACAAAATTGTGTCATTTGAATGTGTATGCACTTCTCTCATGCTTCACAAAAATCTTACAAATCAAAAGCATTTCAGTGACATTAGGTTGTCTAAAATATTGTCTCCACATTTCAAATTTGGGTTTTTAAAATTGAACAAATCTTGCTAGTGTGAGAAAAGGCATAGCATGTGTTCTCTATTTGTTCATGCAAACAAAGATGATCAAACTATGGATGTTCTTACTCGCTACTGATTACCTTTAGAGGGACTTCCTTAGTGGTAAAAAGTACTTACCCCAAGGGAACAAGCCAAGCTCTTCCAAACCGCTATATAAATTTGTGGTTACAATGAAAATCATAAACAATGGGAAGCAGTGCATGATAGCTCTCCCCTAGTATCTTTATGATACATAAAGCCCTTGTTCTAAGGGTTGGGATACCTCTCACAAGGAGTTTATCATTGTACCCCCTAAAGTGGATGCCCTTATTATGAACCTTTGTGTAGAAGCAAAAAATCCCTAGTATTTGTTGGTGTCAAGAGGTTCCACCTCTGAAGTCATCCCACATACTTGCGGTTCTTAGTAGAGATGAAGAGTTTTCCATGGGAGACTCATGAGAACTCGAAGCTTGGTTGGCTTGTAGAAGTGAATGTTGTGGAGGGGAGCCAGTGTGATCAAGCTTCTAATCATCCACTCTAAATAAGTGTAGTTGGAGAAATCTAGGTGGGAATTCAATAAATATTACAGTCTTTTCTATCCTAGGGTTGTGCAATCTATGAGTTAGTTACATACTTTGCATGCATCCAAAATCTTGAAAAATAGCATTCAATAAGGTCATCAAACTTCAAACCCTTTAGAAAGAGAAAATACCTTTGAAAAGTCCAAGTATTACTACTTGTCCCTAAGGATTCTATCCTTAAATGCTTCTAAATATTTGGGTATGTATCCTAATTTTCTCTCTCTAAAGTCAACATTAGGGAACTATTGGATTTATTCTCTTTATTTCCACATAATGGACTTTGTGGGATGAAAATAAATTGATACATAGACATGTTCAGTTTGAAAAGCTAAGCAAGAAAGTGTTGGTGGTAAAAAGAATCCATTAAGAAAAGATAAAAGAGAATTGAACCCCACACATGTGCTTGTTCTCATGATTTCCAAAAAGGTCAAATTCCCAAAACAAAAGTATTTGTGCAAAAGCTTCAAGTTTAGGTGTCATACTCAAAAATCCATCAAGAAGTACACTAGGAAGTGCAACCAAAACCAACATCTCAAGATAAGAAAGAAGTTCACAAGGTTTTATAGACTCATTATTTCAAACAATCAAGATATGTATGCTCAATTTGAACCACTTCTTCAGAGGTATAGCATGTTCTTCAATACCTAGGTCCTGTAAACAAAAGTCTCTCTAAGTTCACTTAGGATCAAAATCAACACTTTCATCCATCCCAAAACATCAATCAAATCCCATCTCATAAACAACTCTTAGAATCTTGGAAAAATCCTTCATGCTAGACTTTTGGTAATCCTTCAAATAAAAAATCATCTTGTTTGGCTGAGTGTGTGAGGATGAATCCTTCTTGACAAGTTTATTCCAAGGTAACATCCAACATCTTGGGGTTTATGAGTTCATTATCAAAAATCCAAATCAAATCCAAAGTCAGCAAATCTAAAAAGTCCTAAAGTCTTGCATCCCTCTAAATTTTCTTATGAGTTCAATCATTCACATCATCCATCTTTTATTTATCTCATCACCATCATTTGATCCTTAACATCTTAGATTTTTTTTTTTTGTACCTAAAGTGTAGACCAACCTAAGGAGTTAGAGGTTTACCTCTCATATTCTTGAACGTTGATCCTTATTTTATGGTCCAAACTAGATCTCAATACAAGAAAAACATCCAGAAGCAAACAAAGAAACATCAACTTCAAGTGATTTGAGTCCAACTACACCTGAAATCAACCCCATAAGATCTGGCAATCCCTCACTCAACCTTCCTCAACTACCACAAGATCTTCAAGAGGTAGGTTTCCAAGTGGAGGATATTACCAATAATGTCTTAGGAATGACTCAAGATGAAATCATGGAGATAGTATAAAATCCTAATAACCACAAGATTGTCAATATAATGATGAGATTTAATCCTTCATGATACATGTTAGCATTAGCGAAGGAAGGGGCTAAAATCCCTTCTGATTATGATGTGATAACTATTATGGAAAAACCTCTTGTGATTATGCCACTGATATCATTCAAACCTTCTTTCCAAAACATCATCCAACCTATCATACAACCAACATCATCTCATGCTCCAAGTCCAGCTATGGTTACCAAGGGAAGTTCATTGCTTCATGCTCTTCAAAAACATCCACTTGTAAATAACCAAGACTTAGATGCAAACATCATCTTGGGTCTACCAAATACTATTGCTCAAGATCTAAAGCATCCATACGTCCCACTCATCTTTCATGACACCAATAATCCTTCCATTTTCACCACATCACTGAAATATTCTCTCGATATACAAGTCTCTCTCCCCATGACTTCACAAGGAAAAGTGGGTCTTTTTGGACAAGGGGGAAGCTTTGATCCCTCATCATCACTTTCTCAAGGAAACACACCACCAATCTTCCCACCATTTCCACCTCTACCATCAACATCCACACCAATCCTTGGTTTAGGGAAACCCTTTACCAATCCTCAATCAACCAAATCAAAACAATCCTTCAATTGTGAATCAAATCAACATACCAAATCCTCCAAGCATGCCACCAATATCACAATACTAGCTAGCACCAAACCAAACAACACAATCAATCACTACACCATCTACAAAACCTCAAATATCTCAAAATGTGGTCTCCCAAGGACCTAGCATATCAACTGCACCATCCACCACACAAACCCTTATCATCACTCAAAAAACACCTCAACAACCACCTCAAAAAAATCTTATCACACCATCTCACACCATTCTGAATCCTCCACCTCCACCACTGAATCTAAAAATGGCATATAAATACAACATCACACTGCAAGCTACCCAACAAGCCTATCAAAAAGAATTCTAGCAATTTCAAGTTCAACAAGCCATGCAAGCTACACAATAAGCACAATAGGTTGCCCAAGTGTAAGCACATGCTTTATTGCAACAACAAGTTTTGCAAGCAACACAAGCCACACAAGCCACCCAAGCCGCCCAACAAGCTCAAGCTTAGACATAAGTTTGATATCAAGTACAACAAACTCAAGTGATGGGAGATTAAAATACTTTCATTTAAGGCTTTTTATGTTTAAAAAGACTTTTTTTATTGTTAATTGACATAACTGGTGGTAGACAATAGATTAACATATTTTCTTATTTTACTTTATGTTTAACTAAATTGGTAGATATTTTAGAAGTAATAGCTTATGTTAAATGTGTTCCTTTATGATGACTTTGGATGAGATGATTATGCTACATTAATCTTTATTGTCATGATTGTTGTCCTTTTCATAAGGGTTTTTAACAAGGTATCTTAAAGATTGATGAGACGGTTAAACTCTCTATCTAATCCTAAGGAGTTCTATGCCATAGATAGGCCCTATTGGATGATGAGTCACTCAAAATCTAAATTGAATTCTTCATAGTCGATTGAGGAATTTTTACTTCCAGCGCCAATCTGGCGTAGTTCTAGCATAGTCCTCCATAGTCAACTTTAGTTCTATTTTAAGTTTCATTTTGTAATCTGTAGATGGTCGCCTTAAGTTTTGGCAGTTAACGCCATGTTAGAAGCTAATAAGGATATTTTATAAATATCCACATTTCGGTCTTTGTTAGGAGTTAGATGATTTGCAATTAGACTTCTTGTAATCACAACCAATACTTTGTTGTGTGTTCTACTTTTGATCAATGAGAAAGGAAGCAAGAAGTTAATTAAATGACTATGTTGAAGGATCTTACCTGAGGAAGAGCAGGGCCCACTCAACCTTTGGAATGATCTTATGGTATTTTTGTTAAGTTTTGTTATTTTTTGATTCATTAAATCTATAGTAGAAACTAATTTTGAATTGATCAATTGTTAAAATCATCTTCTATCTTGCTAAATGTTAAGATCAAATAATCACTTATGTTTACAATTATGTTTTGAATTTTCAAGTTTATTGTGGTTAAGATCGAATTGTTAGAATGTTTAGATTTGTTTATTAGAAATGTTGAATTGAACCATTAGAATTGTTGAACAAGTTTCTCATATAAACTAGGTTTAGATGTCGTTCAAATCAGTTAGAATTAATATTTTTTTGTTAAGCTTCATTAAAACAATGTTAGGAATTTATGGAAAGATGGAGTTGAAGTCTGTTCAAAATCTATTCATAGAGATTAGTCTTTATGCTTTTTAGAATAATCATCATTTTCCTGTAATTTATTCCTACTTTTAAATTAGCATTTACTTTCCAGCAATTAAATTATGGATTTCTTTTAAAGCAAACTAGAATTAATTTGGAATTCCATGTTTTAGATTACAGATTAAAGTAATCACTAATTGTCTTCATGAATTGGTCTAAATCAAAGTCAACAAAGTCATAATTAAGTCAGTAGAATTTTAAATTAGAAGTTAAAGTAGATTTAAATCTTAGGAATCAGTTGCTATAGTTTAGCTCCTGAAAGCTCCTAAAGAGCCCCCAAGAGCTCGTAAAAGCTCCTGAAGTAGGAACAACAATACCTAAAGTCACTGCTTACAGTGCAAAAACCCCAAAATAATCTGTGACAACTATCCTTATCGCATATTGCTTTGAGACACACCTAGTTTGATAAAAGAATTAATTAAATGATGCAAGTTGTGACATCAATGACCTTGCCCATCATTTTTGGTGTTGTTGCTAGGGATACTTAAATGATTTGGCTATTTAGTGTGAAGCCTTAGTGTTGATAGGGAAGAGATATCTGAAATAGTGGATGAGACGAAGCCGAGACCAACTAGAAAGGTTTCTTCCATGAAACATTGACATTAGAAGAAATGTTGATTTTAATCAAGAGGATATCCAACAATACCAAATTGAAAATCAAGAAATTAATCAAGAAAACCCTATTGAAAATCAATAAGAGAAAAAAATCCAATTGCAAGAGAAGTAATGGGTGATCAACCGGTACATCCACTAGCAAATAGAACCTTTTCAAATCCTATCAATCTTGAAAGACAGCTTGATGAACCCCCTATGAATTTTTTTTTTCCCTCAATTCTTCCAAAATTTAGGGGAAAAACTACAAAAGACCCTGATCAATTCTTGTTTGAATTCAAAATCTTATGCCAAACCTATGATTATTCAACTGATAATCAGAAGTTGAAGTTGTTTCCTTCAACTTTGAAAGAATCGGCTTTAAGATGGTTTATGGGTTTAGGGTCAGGAATGATTAGGACTTGGCAACAGATGGAGACCAAATTTTTTCACAAATACCATGATTACTATCTAGTGAGAGATCTAGAAAGGAAGAACCGTTTCACATAAAGCAATTAGAAGATGAAAGTCTAGAAGACTATGCTGATAGATTTCAATTTGTACATCAAAGGTGCGCTAAGGGGATGGATGAAGAAATCAACAAAATAATTTTCCTAAGAGGGATTGAAGATGAGTCTAGAGAATCCTTGAACCTAATGGGAAAGGTAGACATTAACAAGATTTCCTTGGATGACATTATGGAGATCTGTAGAAACTACTCTAGAACTAGAGTAGGGACTCGAAACTCTAGGAGGAACAAGACTCACACCACTGATGTATCTAAAGTAATGGAAGAATTGGCGAACATGAAGATTGATCTACTACTACATCTTAACATGCAAGGAGAAAAGAGGACCATTGAACCTTTGTCAATTTAATGTTCCAAATGTAGGGGAAAACACCTTTTGAGGGAATACCCATTAAATCAGGTTGAAATTTGTGAGATTTGTGAAAAACCACACCCGACTAGTTCTTGCAATCTTTTGGCAGGAATAAAGAACAATATCAAGAAACCACCAGGAATTGAGGAAGAGCTCAATTACGTCGGCCAAAGACCTCAGAACAAAGGGTGTAACACAAATCCAAGACAATATGGTTAATAATCAAACTAGAATCAAAATCCATGGCAGAACCAAAATTAGTGGACCCCACAATATCAGCCACAACCCCAACCTACATATTGGGGGCAACTAGATTGGATGAATCCCCAATGGAACCAATCCCAGTGGAAATCTAACTAGGAACCACAATGGCAAGCAAATCAATCCTCATGGCAGTAGAATCAGGGACAAAAATGACCATGGGTACAAACACCTCCGACCCTTAATGCACCTAATGCTTCCAATGATCAAGCTAAAATCAACCCCAAATGCCAGCTCAACCGATTTCCAATCCAAAAAATGCACGAACTGATACAAACAACCCAAATGTAAATGTGGTAGATGTTAGTGACATTCAGCTACAAAGTCAAAATGTGCAAACTACACCAGCCAAGACAATTCCAGAAATAGAGGAAGAAAACATAGAACAAATGTTCCAGGAAGAAGAAAAAATTGTGAAACAAGCTCCCTATCCAGAGAGATTGCATGAAGAGAAAACTATTCCTCGAACCTCTTCCCCTCCCTACATGAATGTAATCAATTCACAACTTCTTAGAGAATTGAAAAATATTAACATAGAGATACCTCTGTTACAGGAAATCAAGGATATACTAGAGATCAATCAGTTAGTAAAATCCCTTTTGCATGAAAACACCAAGAAGTAAAAAGAAAAATGCCTTCAAAAATTCAAGTAGGAACTAAACTTATTGATGTGTTATCAGGAAGAATGCTTCCATAGAAATATAATGACCCTTGTAGCCCTCTCATAACGCTGAGTATAAATGGAATTGAAATACCAAATGTCTTGATTGACTTAGGAGCTACCATAAATGTCATTACATCTGATACAGTCAAAAAACTAGGAATGACAAGAATTTAGCCAACAACAACTGTTTTGCAATTGGTTGATCAATCTACTGCAAAACTAGGAGGTATTATTGAAGAAATCATGGTCACAATTGATACATGGGATTACCTAGTCGACTTTTTGGTTCTCAAAGCCAGAAGGAAAGATTCTGGATACCCAATCATATTGCAGACCATGGTTGGCTACCATTGTATCCTTAATAGACTGTAGATCAGGAAGCATGATAATCACTAATGGACAAAAACAAGAAGAATTGTCACTTTATCCACCTGCACAACCATCACTTCAAAAAAACACTCAACTTTGGGTGGATGAGGATTTAGATTTGGAAGGTGATGGTATTGTGGAATTAGCAATGGTAACCATAAGCGAACATATCCAAGAATGTGAAGAACAAGAGATAACTTCAGAAAGTGAACAAGATAATTGTCAAACAACATTACATGAACAACATTGTTGTCCTCTAAATACTCTTGTTGAAGAATCAGTAAATTCTAAAACAGACATAAAGGATATTACAGTTGCAGGAGATAAACCCCTTAATATCAATTCAACATTATCCACAATGCAAGAGGAAAAATTGAAATAAATTTTAAAAAAACACACCACAACATTTACTTGGGAATATGCTAATATGAGAGGTATCCATCCTTCAATCTATAGTCATCACATCTATACAGAAGAAGTCAAACCAAGAAGACAAGGACAAAGGCGAATTAATCATATTCTTCATGTCATTGTAAAAAAAGAAATTGAGAAGCTACGTAACGTGGAATTCATATACCCAATATCTGATAGTCAGTGGGTCTCTCCACTGGTTATAGTTCCAAAGAAAAATGGTAAATGGCAAGTTTGTATAGACTATAGAGAATTGAATAAGGCCACTAAAAAAGACTATTTGCCATTTGCATTTATTGACCAGGTACTAGACAATCTAGTAGGCAAAAACTACTCATTTCTTGATGGCTTTAGTGGATATAACCAAATCCATGTAGCCCCTAAAGATCAAGACAAAACTAGCTTTACCTATCATTGGGGTACGTATGCATATATAGTCTTGCCATTTGGACTATGCAATGCACCTGCGACATTTCAAAGAGCGGTACTTGCAATATTTGCAGATTTCACCACTTCATGTGTAGAAATCTATATGGATGACTTTATAGTACATGCTAAAACATATGATGAAGCATTACAAAACCTAAAAAAAGTTTTACAACGTTGCAAAGATCATAGGTTATCACTCAATCATCAGAAAAGTTCCATTATGATGATAGAGGGCATTGTTCTGGGACATCACATCTCAAAAGAGGGGATAAAGGTTGATCCCAAGAAAGTTGAGATCATACAGAACATTGAAATCCCAAAGAACCAAACTGGAGTACGAAGTTTTCTTGGACATGTAGGGTATTACAGAAGATTTATAGAGGGAGTTAGTAAAATAGCATCACTGCTATTCACCCTACTCAAAAAAGAAGAATTTGTATGGACAGAGGATTTTCAGAAATCCTTTGAAACAATTAAGATAGCTCTAACAACTTTACCCATTATCAAAGGACTAGTTTGGGGAGAGCCTTTTCACATACATGCAGATGCATCTAATTTGGCCATTGGTGTAGTATTAGGACAACAAGATGAAAATGATGCCTTGCATGCAATTTACTATGTTAGCAAAAACTTAAATCCTGCTGAAAGAAACTACACAACAACAGAGAAGGAATTTTTAGCTGTGGTATATGCAATAAATAAATTCAGACATTATATTATAGGCTATAAAATCTACGTACATACAAACCATGCTGCAATTAGATATCTAATGAATAAAGAAGTGGTAGGTGGACGTATTATTAGATGGTTACTTTTATTGCAAGAATTTGATGTAACTATTGTTGATAAGCCTGGAAAGGACAATGTTGTTGCTGAATTTCTTTCCAGAATTCTTTTACAGGATAATCAAGAACTAGTGGATGATGCATTTCTAGACGAACACTTATTTTCTATATTAGTTCATCCACCATGGTTTGCTAATTTGGAAAATTACCTTGTTACAGGAAAATGTCCAAGTCAATTTAGTAATAAGCAAAAAAAGAGGTTAATCCGTGAAAGTTTGATATTTCAATGGATTAATGGTCTTCTATTTAAATTATGTCTTGACCATGTTTTATGCAGATGTGTAACAAAATTGAAAGTTTATGATGTAGTGCATGCTTACCATCACAAACCTGAAGGAGGACACTTTTCAGTTGTAAGAACAGTTCACAAAATCTTGGGGGCTAGCTACTTTTGGCCAACAATGACAAAAGATGCAACATTCTTTTTTAGACACTATGATGAATGCCAAAGAATGGGGAAGCCTACAACAACCATGGAGATGACGATGTAGCCACAAATAGCCCTTGAACCATTTGAAAAGTGGGGCATCAAATTTGTGGGACCAATAGATCCACCTCCTAGGGGTCAGAGATATATCCTTATTTGTACCGATTATGCAAGAAAAATGGGCTGAGGTGAAGGCACTACTAGCAGTAAAAGAAGATAAAGTTGCAGACTTTTTGTACAAGAAAATTCTCCAAATGTTTGGTGTGCCTAGAGAAATTGTTTCAGATCAGGGACCGCAATTTGTGTCAGCATTGATGGAAGACTTTTACAGAGGTACCAAATAACTCACAAAAAATCTTCACCTTATCACCCACAAGCGAATGGACAAGTAGAGGCCACAAATAGAGAATTGGAGAATATTCTAACAAAATAGTTTCTTTGAAGAAAATAGATTGGGTAGATAGGCTAGATGAAGCAGTCTAGGCCTATAAAACCACGTGGAAAATAATGACTGGGTTCTCTCCATATGAACTTGTGTATGGAAAGAAAATAGTCATGCCAATTGAATTTGATTTGAAAACATTGAAGACAACAATAGAAGTTGGAATTGACCTACCAGAAGCAAAGAAAAGAAGAATTTTGCAGCTTAATAAACTTGATGAAATGAGAATGGAGGCACTTCAACATAGAGAAGTGATTCAAAAGAAAAGGAAGGAATGGCATGATAAACATATTGTGTCCAGACAGTTCAAAGAGGGAGATTGGGTGCTATTATTTGACTCAAGATTTGAAGAGTTTAAAGGAAAGTTCCATACCAGATGGTTGGGACCTTATGAGATACAAAAAGTGTTTGAGAATGGAGTTGTCCAGTTAGTTCCAATTGATGGGGAGAAAAGAGTCATGTTAGTTAATGGTCATCGACTAAAACCTTACCATAAGCCAACAACAAAGGAGGAATTTCTGGAAGAAGTGCAACATAGAATTGAACATTTTCTCATGGAAGATATCTCTTCCATGAGAGAAGATATTTGAACCTTTGAAGAAGGCACAAATAAACAAGGTAAATTGAAAACCAACAATTGGTGGTTTACCTTGAAAAAAATAGAAGTAAATTGAAAACCAACAAATGGTGGTTTACTTTCAAGAATAAAAAAATAATAATAAAAAAAATAAAAAAATAAAAAAAATTGATGATTCAAAACCAGAAATGGCGGTCTATCTAAGTTAACTTTTACAAGCTCCTAAAGGCTCCTAAAGAACCCCTCAAAAGCTCCTGAAGGCTCCTGAAGATCTTAAAGACTGAAGACTCCGAAGACTCCGTCTTTGCTCGAAAGCTCCTAAAGACTCCTAAAATTCTAAGCTCCTAAGAGCTCCTGAAGACTCTTGATGAACTCTTGAAGGCTCCTGAAGAACTCAAAGGCTTGAAATAAATTAAGGGGCACATTTAATGTGAATATTGTTTTCAAAATTATTATCTAAAGTAGTTAGACTAATTTAAAATAGGTAAATATTTATGAATCTAGACATCTCCGCCACAATGTTAATTAAATGATAATAATAATTCCACTTTTAATCATTTCAAAAAGTGGCGGATTATCAAGATAAGGAATAATGTGACATGGATGATGGTATTCAAGGACAACGAATCTCTTCATGATTCAGTTGTCTTTTCAAAATCCTCCCAAGTACATGATGACATGTGTAATGAATGCCGCCAACCTTGTGAATCGAATAGCAAGTTTTAAGTTATGGCATGTGAATCATCTGGAGCAGTAACGAATTAAATGCAGGCTATTAATGGCATATTATGTCATTCTCAAAATTGGCTGAGCTCCCAAATCAAGAAACAAATTATTCCACACCTTTTTGTAAGTAATTCAAACTGCCAGTTGAAGTACGCCATTTTTGACAAAGAAAGATGGGGAATAAGAGAAATTATGAACCAGAGAACTTCAATCTTGATTCAAAGACCAAAATATTGTTTGAAGAAGTTGGGTGGCTAAATCTTGTGATGCAGTATGAAGTCTTCCAACTAGAAATGGTTAGAGAATTTGTGACAAATTTCAATGTAAATGTCACCAGGGTAAGGGGAGAAGTAATAGAAGTCACACCATAAATTTTAAGTGAAATTTATGGAATTCTGAATGAAGGAAAATTGGTTAACAAAGGCTGAGTTAAGTTTGAGAAATTTGTGGCTACATTTCACCAAGAGCCGAAAAGAAAGCCAAATATACAAATGCACAAAGAAGACTAGCGTGACATAGATCGTAACAATTTGGATGAGCCATGGAGGACTTATGCGACTTGGCTTATGAAGTTATTCACCTGCGATGGGCAGTATGGTACAGTACTGGGTCCAGGAATGCAACTGTTAATACATTTAAGGTATGGTCAGACAAAACCTTCAGCTAGGATAAATTTTCCAGCATTCTTATTTCAGCAAATTTCTTCCATGATTTTGAGAGTAAAAGCTAGAGCGAAATCTTCTATGAAATACTATGGTTGATACATTTGATAATTAAATACCATTTCTTAAAGAAAGAAACTAGGAAGAAGAGATGGTTAGAATTTTTGTTCGTGCCTATAGAAAAGAAAAAAGGGAGACCCACAAGGGGACCCTCAGCCAAAAAGACAAAAATGGAGGAAATAGAATCTTCCAAGAAAAGGGGAAAAAGGAAATTTCTAGAGATATCTAGGGTAAGCCATACTAGGTCAAAAAGAAGGAGACAAGAAGTCCAAGAGGAAAACCCTAGACCTACTGAAACTATAGTGTTCACTCCTGAAGAGGCACCTATAAGTCAAACCCCTGTTTCTTAAAGCCCTATTAAATCCCCTAAACATGAAGATACCCGTACCCTTGTACAATCTCCTGAGAGACCTCAAAGTCCCCCTGAAAACCTAATGTCGACTCCTGAAGATAACCTTGTTTTTGAAGTCTACAATTCTGCTAAAGAGTTTGGCGCACAATCTAAAGAGCAAGAGGCCTGTGAAGAATTTGAACAAGAAGAGATTGTGAAATCCCCTATACCTCCCCCACAACATGAGAAGAGGAAAGGGAAAGAACCTTTAATTGAAGAAGAGGGACCCCAAGAAGAATTGAATAAAGAAGAATTAGAAATTGAGGAATTGTTGAGAACAATGAGAATGTCTCGCTTAGAGGCCGAATTAGAATAGGAAAGAAGAAACATGCAATTCTTTGAAGAAAAATTAAGAAGAAAAGAAGAAAAATTGCAACAATTAGTCTACAAGAATCAAGCAATGGAAAGGAAAGTTGAGCAAAATGAGGCAAGGATTAAAGAGTAGTTAAATAAAATAGAGGATGCCCTGCAACAAGCCAGTATGCAAGCATTAGTAAGTGCAGAGGAAATTTCAAAATTGAAGGAAGAGTTGCAATAGAAAGAAGAAGAATTAAAACAACAATCTATGCGGTTCTATGCACAAGAATCCTCTACTTCCTCCGCTCCTCCACATAGGCTTGCATTACCTTCCATAATTCCTCATATTTCTTCCACTCCTCCTATGCAACCAACTCCAATTCAACCTTGATATCGTTCTGGCAATTTTCAAATATAAGGAGGAAAACAAAGTGTTAAAAGAGTAGATACATAATTTAGAAAAAGAAAGGAATGAGATAGAAAGAAGACTTGAATGGGTGGCAGAAATTAGTTCCACCATGCTTTCCATGAGAAGACCAACCGTAACATATCCTTTGTTTTGAAGAGAAAAGTTTTTAGAATGGAAAATAAATCAGTTAATTCTGGGAAGGAGTCTGGATTACAATGAAGATCATGATTTCCTTAAAGATTACTTTAACAGTCACCATGACATTCAAAATCTAATGTGTGAGTTCTACCAACATGGGTTTTTAATGGGGAATAATGATGACACAATGTTGAATATATATGTTGGTGAGCTTCAAATTAGGTCATCTATTTCTTTAATGCAAAAACAAGTAGATTGGTCAAATAGAATGAATAAGTACAAAGAAGCTCAAAGAAAATATGGATTGCCAATGAGACATGAAAATCCCTATGCTGAATTATATATCAAAGCTGTAACATCAATTTTCAATTTAAATGATGTTAATCCCCTCTATGTCTCAAATCTGTTTGATAGCATTGCATCATTCCAAAATGTGGAAGCAACACTCCCACCATTAGCACTATGGTCCTATGAAGAAAGGTACAAGCTTATTCTAGAATTAGTCAGGAGAAGGGAGCCAATTAGGCTGAATAATATTAGTTGAAGTAAATAGTCAGAGTCAGACATGTCATCACTCTAATCCAACAATAGAAAGAATTTTGGATAGGCATGAGATTTAGAATTCCAATTATTATAATGCCAGCACCAAAGCTAAAGGAAATGGAAAATGTACCAGCTCTAGTAATGAGGATGTGGTTTGAGAACTTAAGAGGAAACTATGGCTATGCAATTAATACCAGATTGCCGAAACAGTACAAAGAGGGTGTTTTTGACTGTTGTATTTGGATGGAGGCACTAAACAGAGAGAGAGAGAGAGAACACCATAATTTTGGATGATGAACCATGAGAACATGGTCCAAAGCAAGTTTGAGAGAAAATGATGGGAGATTAAAATACTTTCATTTAAGGATTTTTATGTTTAAAAAGACTTGGTTTTATTGTTAATTGACATAACTAGTGGTAGACAATAGATTAACATATTTTATTATTTTACTTTATGTTTAACTAAATTAGTAGATATTTTGGTTCAGTAATAGCTTATGTTAAATGCATTGCTTTATGATGACTTGGGATGAGATTATTATGTTGCATTAATCTTTATTGCCATGATTGTTGTCCTTTTCATGAGGGTTTTTAACAGGGTATCTTAAAGATTGATGAGACGATTAAGCTCTCTATCTAATACTAAGGAATGACTACACCATAGATAGGCCCTACTGGATGACGAGTCACTCAAAATCTGAATTGACTTCTTCATAGTCGATAGAGGAACTTTTACTTCTAGCGCCAATCTGGCGTAGTTCTGGCATAGTCCTCCATAGTCAACTTCAGTTTTATTTTTAGTTTCATTTTGTAATTTGTAGACGGTCACCTTAAGTTTAGGCAATTAATGCCATGTTAGATGCTAATAAGGATATTTTATAAATATCCACATTTCAGTCTTAGTTAGGAGTTAGATAATTTGCAATTAGATTTTCTGTAATCACAAGCAATACTTTGTTTTGCATTCTACTTTTGATCAATGAGAAAGGAAGCAATAATTTAATTAATTCACTGTGTTGAAGGATCTTACCCTGAGGAAGAGTAGGGCCCGCTCAACCTTTGGAAAGATCTTATGGTATTTTTGTTAAGTGTTGTTATTTTCTGATTCATTAAATCTGTAGTAGAAACTAATTTTGAATTGATCAATCGTTAAAATCATCTTCTATTTTGGTAAATGTTAAGATCGGATAATCACTTATGTTTACAATTTTGTTTTTAAGTTTCAATTTTATTGTGGTTAAGATCGAATCGTTAGAATGTTTAGATTTGTTTATTAGAAATGTTGATTTGAACCATTAGAATTGTTCAACAAGTTTCTCATATAAATTAGGTTTAGATGATGTTTAAATCAGTTAGAATTAATATTTGTTTGTTAAGATTCATTAAAAAAATGTTAGGAATTTATGGAAATATGGAGTTGAAGTCTGTTCGGAATCTGTTCATGGAGATTAGTCTTTATGCTTTTTAGAATAATTGTCATTTTCCTGCAATTTATTCCTACTCTTAAATTAGCATTTACTTTCTAGCAATTAAATTATGGATTTCTTTTAAAGAAAAATAGAATTAATTTGGAATTCCATGTTTTAGATTAAAGATTAAAGTGTCGGTATTGGCATGGTGTGTTGGTTTAAAGGTGGCATTATTGTTCTTTCCACCAAGGTTCAAACCCCATTGGGGTGGTATTCCTGAATGGTTGTATTCCAATTCATAGCTTCGGTTCAAAACCATTGACCCCTTGAATAAAGATTAAAGATTAAATTAATCATTAATTGTCTCCATGAATTGGTCTAAATTGAAGTCAATAAAGTCAAAATTAAGTCAGTAGAATTTTAAATTAGAAGTTAAAGTAGATTTAAATCTTAGGAATCAGTCACTACAGTTTAGCTCCTGAAAGCTCCTTAAGAGCCCTCAAGAGCTCCTAAAAGCTCCTGAAGTAGGAAAAATGATACCTAAAGTCGTTGTTTACAGTGCAAACACCCCAAAAGAATCTGTGATAACAATCCTTATCACATATTTCTCTGAGACACACTCGGTTTGATAAAAGAATTAATTAAATGATGTAAGTTGTGACATCAACGACCTTGCCCATCATCAAGCACAAGCTTTGTTATAGCAACAAGCTTATCAACAATCTTTGCAATAATACCAAGCAAAACAACAACCAGCTTAGTTACAAGCCCAACAACAAGTATTGTTGGCACAACAACAACAAGACCAACAACAATTGCAAGCATACCAACAAGTATTGGTGGCACAAAAAAACTTGTAGTAGCCTCCCACGAACACACAAAACAACCCATCTATTGTTCAATAAAAAAAACCACCCCAAAACACATTAATCCCACCACCTGATCTACAAAATGTTGTGTCTACACAAATAAAAATACTCTCACAACAAGGGTATGTGTAGGATCATGATGGGCCAAAAAGTGGTGATATGATGTGTATGTGTACGGTATGTGGCTGACGACTTCTTTTTACCCAAAATTGATGAAACGAAAAGGGTTTTTAAAGGATAATCTCAACTTTACACCAATATAAATTATGCTTTACTTTAAATTTAATAAATAACTATTATTAATTTTCTATTTGAATTATGACTAAAGGACTGATTGATAGGTTGATTAAAAAACATCTATAGCTTTCAAGCGGTATAAAATTTTTTGAATCCAAAACATGTGTCACATCTTATGCTTCGCATACTATAGGATTAAATAAAAATGAATTACATGAAGTTTTGACCAAGTTAAGGTGGTTAGACAACGAGTTTTAATATTTTTTAAAAGTTGTAATAAAAAATTCATAATTAATTATTTACTTGGAAAAAAATTACAAAATAATATGCATCACATCGTGACATGAGTCCTCTACTTATATATAAAATATTCTAAAAAAATATTATTATTTTATTGTGGTTAGGGTGGTTAAATAGACACCTACTTACTTTTTCCCAGAAATTTAAGTACTACTGCATTGAAATTTCAAATTTTCACCAAATAGATTTTGGCTTTTTTTAAATAAACCTACTAGTTTAGAAACTTCATTCAATTTGATACAGATTCTATTCTTACATATTTATGAAATAATATAGATAACTTATTCAAATTTTTATGTCAAGTTTCCTAAATCTAATTTTTTTGAATTTTTCGCCACTTAAGGGCTTGTTTTTTCCATGACCCACAAGTGCTAGACCTACAATCCAAAAAAACAACAAAAAAACAAGGGAATTTGTGCCCCTATCCATTCAACAGAAGCATTGTGATGGTTTCATTCTCACAAGGGTTCCAGATACCTAAATTTGACAAATATCATGGCACTGCTAACCCTGAAGATCACATTAGGGAATTTCATGTCCACTATATGGAAATTGCATATGACGAGTCTTATCTAATGTGGCTATTACCTCAAATTTTGGTTGGTACAACATTGGAATGGTTCTCCCACCTTCCTCCTAGAATCAAAAAGTTCCAAGAAATTGTTGAGTTATTCATACAGAACTATTCATTCAACATAGGCATGGATGTGAGTCTAGAAGAACCATCTGCTCTAAAACAAGACAAGGGGGAATCATTTTCATCCTTCTTGCAACAATGGTGATCCAGGGACAACAGGAGAAAGTGGGTTATGTCCAAAGAACAACAAATTGGTACTATCATCACTAATCTTGAAGGGACCCTGTCCTTTCATCTGAAAATGCAATACATCACCACATATGACCAATTGATCCCCAAGGTGCTCAACATTGAGAGAGCCCTTATTGCACAAGGGGGGACACCTACTTATCAAGAAAACCATCCATCAAATAGTTACAATGAAAAAAATCCCACATGGGAAAAGAATAAGAACATTACTAACGATGGTGTTGTTGAC
This sequence comes from Sequoia sempervirens, assembly GCA_007258455.2. Classification (NCBI taxonomy): domain Eukaryota; kingdom Viridiplantae; phylum Streptophyta; class Pinopsida; order Cupressales; family Cupressaceae; genus Sequoia; species Sequoia sempervirens. The sequence goes on from VDFB02041663.1 coordinate 83,518, forward strand.
ACCAAAGTTATTATCAGTTCCACAAGGTAAAATACATAATCATATCAACAACTACAAGTCAATAACCAAATAAAAACACAACCCAACACATTGTCGCAACAACCCATCAATCAAGTAGTCAATAACCTAAATACTCAAGAGGGACCACCACCAAGCAACAAGTATCCCCCTAAATGGAAATACACACCACTTGGGGAACCGATTGAGTCTATCATGCAATAGCTGGTACAAGAAAATCTCATCGAGGTCCCTATTTATGAAAATTATCAAGAGCCTCAAGTTAAACCATCATGGTATAACAAGAAACAACTCTTTGATTTTCACAAAATAAAGGGACACATGACAGCCAATTGCATGTGACTTAAAAATATTATTCAAGACGTCATCGATGACAAAACTGTAACCATTGAACAACCTGTAGGGAATGAAGATCTAAAAATATACACGAATTTGATGCTAGATCACAATAAAGGAAACAACAATGGTAAAGAAAAGTATAATAATGTGAACCATGTTGACGACCATGTTGTTGCATCCTTAGATGAATAGGTTATCGTTGTCAGTATTAAAGGATCCAAAGCTAACTATGGAGTCACCATGTACATGTTGGAAAAATTACCATTCCAAGACCATTGCAACCACCCAAGGCATCCACCACCAATTCAAAGTCAATCCCTAATGATTATAATATCTTGGATCAATTGAGAAGGACCCCTACCCAGATTTCCATCATGGAATTTTTAAAAATCTTACTTGCACATAGGCAAATCCTAAAAAAGCGTTAGATGCATCCACCGTCCCCATAGATCTTGATGCAAACCAATTCCAAGCTATGGTTGAACATTCTCTGATTAGGACTTCCCAACACAACCATCTCATAACTATGCACTCCATCTTGAAGTATTAGTCCATAAGAATAAAGTCAAAAGATTCTTGGTGGATGGAGGTATAGGGTTAAATATTTGTACTCTCAAGCTAATAAAGAATCTAGGATTCTCTTAAGATGTCATTCAAAAAGGTAAGGGTATTACTATCAAGGCATATGATGATCAAGAATGAGTGTCTTAATGCACCATTCAACTCCCTATTCAAGTAGGGCCATCAATCATGGAGACTACATGCCAAGTATTTGATCTTGAACTACCATACAATATCCTCCTAGGGCGTCCATGGATCCATGGGATGCAAGTTGTAGCATCCACATTCCATCAATGTGTCAAATTCCATTATCAAAACCAAGAAGTCATAGTCCATGGTGATCCTGAGCCATTATACTATTGCAAAAATCTAGAGGCCAAGTATTACAAGATCCCTCAAGTCCCAAAGAATAATGATGGACTTGCATCTTTGTATATAGACCCATCCACCCTAGCCTCCACTTCTGCGAAAAAGACACCCTCCATTCCAGAAATCCTTGATATCAAGGTTATTATCCAAGATAATGGTTGTGGAGACTATAAAATGAAAAAAAGTTCCTTTGTAATAGGAGAATTACCGCAATCTCCTAGATCTCATGGGCAACCCCAACTGATTGACATGCTATCTCAAACATTTAAATTAGACTTGCTGCAGGAGCAACTAGTGAGCATTGGCAAACACTAGGCAATTTTGGAAGCCTAGGAAGCAATTTTGAGTTTTTAAACTTCAAGATCATGTTGACCATTTTTGTTTTGAGTTAGTGATGTTAAAAGATGTTAGAATGAAGGGTGATCAGTAGTGTATGGTGGAGTGAATGGGTTTCTCAATTGGTTTTCACTAGGAATCACTAGATTTTGGGAAATAAAGCCAAAATGTTGCAATTATGCAATTTTGGCCTAATTGGGTGGTTATGTCCAACCAAGGGAAGATGTAACCACCTAGGAACCTTTAAAAGAAGAGCCTCGAACTGGATTTAGGGTTGGAAAAAGCATTGTATCAGTTTGTGTTTACTAATCATATGGAAGAGCATTGAGTTTGTTGCAATTTTATGGTTTTAATGTTTATTTGTGTGTTAATGGACGATTTCAAGCTTTGACCAGTGTGTGAAATGTGTGGCATCTATCTTACAATATTTGTGTGGTCGTTGGTGGTGTTGTTACATCATTGCATAGTATTGTTCTTAGTAGGTTTTGTTTTCTTTATTTGCTAATCAGCTTGGTAGACTGTTGTTCATGGAGTCATAGACCTTATTTTCCACTATACTAGGTGTATAGCTCATAGGAAATGAGGCTAAGCTCCATGCTTTTATATAGGATAGTGTTAGGATATTGTAGGAAGCATGGATACATGGTGAAAGACCTTCCCTAGGTGAGCTTGACAGTACTCGGTTAGGGAAGATAGTCAAAAACCAAGCCCTAACGTTGTAGGGGTATCAATTCATTTGCAACCCAAGGTGTGTAGTGGATGCAAGGGTCTTGGAAAAGGTCAAGCAGGAAGGCAGAGTCTTCACCAAATCATTTGGTGGTTGAAGGAGGCAAGTAGATCGCTGATTGTCCAAGAAAAGGCCTAAAAAGCCCTAATTCCCACAAAAATAGGGTTGAGCCTATGTACAGCCTATGAAAGCCCAAAACCCCAAAATTCCTTGAGAGGTTGGCAATTGAACCAAGGTCTCAAAAAGAAGTTTGTGATGAACCTCAGTAGGATTGGAGTTATAGCCTAATGTATTGGGCTAAGAGGCCTAATTGGGGCTCAAGGGCTACTAGCCATTCTTAAACCCTAGACTAGGGTTTGAGGGAAGCGATGGAGATTTGAAGGCTTGTGACTGATCAAGAACCATGGAGGGATGGTTTTGAGGCTATAGAAGACACCACATGCCCCTGCAACAAGTTGGTAAGGTTGGAGAGTTAGTTGGCCTTTAGGAAGATTAAGGGCCAAGGAAAGAATAGAGGAGTAAGCACCAAGATTGACTTGGTTAGGTGTATGCAGATGATAGTAGGGTTGGCCAGGAGAACCAGGGGTGCCTAACAAGCTTTAGGACCTATAGGTTAAGAAGGTGGAGAGTAACACCAAAGGGGTTTTCCTAGGAGTGACCCAGAGCATGGGACAGTGATTGTCTCAGCCAACCCTGCCCTATCAGATTGGTATTAGAAAAGTTGAAGATTTGGGAAAGAGTAATATATGTCAAAGGTTGAGTCAAGTGATACTACCATCATGGTGACAAACACACAATTGGCCAAGATGGTTGAAGAGCAGGAGGAAGATAATAGACAATTGAGGGAAAGGATAGCTCAGCTTAAATAAGCAGTGAGGACTACACAATTTGAAGGAAGGATACCGAAGGAAGAAGAGGTTGCAAAGGAAGACAGGACCCCTCAACCTGATCCTGTCTTGAAAGAATAACCTTTCTTGAAGGCGTTGAAGGCCTTGAGTGGAAAATTACTTGAAGGCTTACCACTATTTAGTGGGAAAATGGAAGTTGATCTAGTCATGGACTGGATAGAGGGAATGGAGAACCATTTTGAGTGTGATGGAGTCATTGAGGCATAGAAGGTAAAGGTGGCTAAATCAAGACTAAGAGGATCTGCCTTGACATGGTGGAAATTCATTTAGACAGAGAGGGAAAAGGAAGGAAATCAGCCTATTTCAACTTGGAAAGGAATGGTTGCCAAAGTAAGAGAAGCCTATATGCCAGATGACTATGAGATTCAGTTACACAAGAAGAGGAAAAGATTAAGGTAGAATGACCAAGATGTGAACACTTATACTAAAGAGTTTCAAAAACTTTGTATGAGGTCCAATGTTACAGAGGATGAAAGTCTTAAGGAACCTAGATACCTTAATGGTTTGAAATGGAACATACAAGAAGAGATGGCTCTTTCAAGTCCTAAGACTGTACATCAATGTTACCAATTGGCTATCAAGATTGAGGAAAGGAACAAGAGGAAGCAAGATCAGGCTTCTAAGGGAAGAGGCAAAGGCAAAGATCAAAGAGATCAAAGAGGACAGCGTGGTGGTTACCAAGGTAGAGGCAATGACCAAAGGAACCAAGGAGAGTTTAAATCCACAGATCATTGAAATGAAACACCTTCAAGAGGAGGATATAACAGAGGTAGAGGACCTCAAGGAGGTTCAAACAAAGGAAGAGGAGCTGGTAGGAGCAATTCATATTTTGCAAACATGAAGTGTTACCATTGTGGACAAGTAGGTCATCCTGCTTATAGGTTCCTGGAGAAAGAATCTTCATCAAGCAATGAAAAGAGAGTGGCTTATGCACAAGAGGACACCATGAGTCCTAAGTCATCTGAGATCAGTCATATTGAATCTAAGGTAGGAGAGAACCTAATATTCAACAGAGTTTTGATTAGACAACTGGTTAAAGAAGAACCAAAACAAAGGAGAGCACTATTTAGAGTGAGGTTCAAGATACTTGGTAAAGTATGCAAGGTCATAGTAGATTCAGGTTCAACAGACAATATCATATTATAGGAGGTAGTAATAAAACTGAAATTGGAGAAGGTACCCCATATTAACCCTTACAAGGTCACATGGCTAAACAAGGGGCAAAGTGTTTTAGTAAATGAGCAAGTAACGGTGGAGTTTTCCATTGGAGGATATAAAGACAAGATGTTTTGTGATGTTTTACCAATGGATGCATGCCATCTACTCTTGGGCAGACCATGGTAGTATGACAGGAGTGTCATATATGATGGGAAAGAGAACACCATCTCATTCAAGAAGGATGGTAAGACTTTTAAGTTGTAGTCACTAACATAAGAAGAAGAAGGACAGTCAAAGACACCAAACATCACGTTGAGCAGTGGAAAAGAGTTCCTTAACAACCTACATCAATGGAGTGAAGGATATGTGATTGTTTTACAACCTAAAGAGGAAGATAAGGCCGAAAAGACAATCCTAGCAGAAGCAGTCAAAAAGTTGCTTGATAGGTACAACAGTATAGTTAGTTATGGTACACCTGCAACTCTACAACCAAAGAGAGCCATAAGTCATCAAATTGACTTCATACCTAGAGCCTCATTACCTAACAAAGTAGCGTACAAACTCACACCAGATCAGAATTTGGAGGTAGCTAGGCAAGTGCAAGAATTATTGGATCAAGGATTGATTCAAAAGAGCATCAGCCCATGTGCAGTACCAGTGGTTTTAGCAACCAAGAAAGGAGGTAAATGGAGGTTATGCACTGATTCTAGAGCAATAAATAAGATCACTATTAGGTATAGGTTCCCTATTCCCAAAATTGAAGACTTGATGGATTGTCTTGGAGGCGTTCAGTTCTTCACCAAGTTGGATCTTAAGAGTTGATACCATCAGATCATAATTAAGGACGGTGATGAGTGGAAGATAGCTTTTAAGACAAATGATGGGTTATATGAGTGGAGAGTTATGCCATTTGGTCTCTCTAATGCCCCTAGCACATTCATGAGGCTCATGAATGAAGTACTCAAGGATTTTATAGGGATATTTGTGGTAATGCATCTTAATGGCATCCTTATATACAACAAGATAGCAGAAGAGAATTTGAAACATGTGGAGCAAGTTCTTAGAAGGTTGCAAGAGGAGAAATTGGCAATCAATCTAGAGAAGTGTGAGTTATTTAAGCAAGAGCTTTTCTATCTAGGTTTTGTAGTTTCAAAAGGCTCATTAAAGATGGATCCAAGCAAGGTGGAAGCTATCCTCAACTGGCCTACACCAACCATAGGGACAGAGGTAAGAAGTTTTAATGGATTAGCTCAATTTTATAGGAAATTTCTTAAGGAATTTTAGTGGTATATGTGCACTAGTCTTAGATACAATCAAGAGTGGTATAAAAACTAAGATTGTGTGGACTCAAGAAGCTGAGAAAGGGTTTTAGAAACTGAAACAAGAAGTGGCAACTCAACCTATTCTTTTGTTACCTAGTTTTGATAAATTGTTCACTGTTGAATGTGATGCAAGTGGAGTGGCAGTAGGAGGAGTGCTAAGTCAAGAGGGTAGGCCTATAGCCTTCTTTAGTGAGAAGCTCAATGAAGAAAAGAAGAAGTATTCAACCTATGATTTAGAACTTTATACTTTGGTTCAGTCACTTAGGAAATGGAGGCATTATCTTCTACCCAAGGAGTTTGTAGTCTTTACTGACAATCAGGCACTCAGTTTTATCAACACTCAAGAGAAGTTGAGTAATAGGCATTTGAAATGGATGGAATACATCCAAGCTTTTACCTTCACGATCAAGCACAAGAAGGGACAACTAAACAAAGTGGCAGATGCACTAAGCAGGAGATTGTTGAGAGTACAAGAGATACAGGTCAAGAGCATTGGCATAGAGAGTTTCAAGGATCTAAATGGGGAAGATGGAGACTTTTGAGAGGTCTATAAGGTCTGTTCTAACTTTGAGAACTATTTCCATAGCCATTACTCTGAGTATACATTGCAAAGTGGGTTATTGTTTAAGGGAAATCAGTTATGTGTTCCAAGAGGGTCAATGAGGGAAAATCTGATTAAGGAAAAGCATAATGACAGTCTTAGTGGGTATTTTGGCATAAATAAGACTTTAGAGCTAGTGCAAAGATTCTATTATTGGCCTAAGTTGGCAAGAGATGTTAGAAAATATGTGGAACAATGTGTTGTGTGTATGAAAGCTAAGGGAGGAGCTAGTAATGCTGGTTTGTACCAACCCCTACCCATTCCAAACAGACCATGGGAATGTGTGAGCATGGATTTTGTGGTAGGCCTTCCTAAGACCAAAATTGGTTATGATAATGTTTATGTAGTAGTGGACAGATTTAGCAAGATGAGTCATTTTATCCCTTGCAAAACTACTCATGATGCTAGTTACATAGCTCATCTTTTCTTTAAGGAGGTAGTAAGGATCCATGGACTACCTTTGAGCATTATTTCAGACAGGGATGTGAAGTTCATGAGTCACTTTTGGAAGACTCTATGGAGTAGATTGGGTAAAAATCTATCATTTGGATCAGCTTACCATCCTCAGAACAATGGTCAAATAGAGGTGGTTAACAGGGTGCTAGGTAATTTTCTAAGGTGCTTGACTAAAGAATATGGATAGACATGGGATATGGTTATCTCCCAAGCAGAGTATGCTTATAATGACTGTGTCAACTAGACCATAGGGAAGAGTCCATTTGAGGTTGTGTATGGGATGCACCCAAGAGGCATATGTGAGCTTAGAGATCTCAGAACTATGCAAAAAAAAAGTGGACATGTAGAAGACTTCAGTTAGACCATGAAGGAGATTCAAGAACAGGTCAAGAGGATAGTCACTGAGGCTACACAAAAAGTGAAGGAGAAGGAAGATATGTCAAGGAAAGATGTGCAATTTCAAGTAGGGGACTATGTTATGGTCCACCTTAACAAGTCAAGGGTGCAGAAGGGAATATCAACCAAGCTACAGATGAAGAGAGTGGGTCCATGCAAGATATTATCCAAGTATGGGTAGAATGCATACAAGGTGGAGTTACCTATTGATCTAGGAATCTCACTAGTGTTCAATGTAGAAGATTTGATCAAGTACAAGGGAAAAGACAAGGATTTGGATCAAGACAATAAGGAGATCTTCAAGGACATCAGCAACATATCCTTACCTAGTCAAGATAAGCCTCAGGCAGAGAAGATATTGGACTCTAGAGTGCAAAAGTCTACAAGGCACAAGGTGTACATGGAGCACCTTATCAAGTGGAAGAACAAGCATGAATCAGAAGCTACATGGGTACAAGAAGATCAGTTCCACAAGTTTGGTGTTGACCTATCATTGGTCTCTCCTTCCATTCCCTAGTATTTGGGATGAGAGGGGGAGAATGGTGCAGGAGCACCTAGTGAGCATTGGAAAACACTAGGATATTTTGGAAGCCTAGGAAGCAATTTTGAGTTTTTAATCTTCAAGGTCATGTTGATCATTTTTATTTTCAGTTAGTGATGTTAGAAGATGTTAGAATGAAGGGTGATCAATAGTGTATGGTGGAGTGAATGGGTTTCTCAATTGGTTTTCACTAGGAATCACTAGATTTTGGGAAATAAAGCCAAAATGTTGCAATCATGCAATTTTGGCCTAATTGGGTGGTTATGTCTGACCAAGGGAAGATGTAACCACCTAGGAACCTTTAAAAGAAGAGCCTCAAACTATATTTAAGGTTGGACAAAGCATTGTATCATTTTGTGTTTACTATTCATATGGAAGAGCATTGAGTTTGTTGCAATTTTCTGGTTTTAGTGTTTATATGTGTGTTAATGGAGGATTTCAGGCTTTGACTAGTGTGTGAAACATGTGGAATCTATCTTACAAGCTTTGTTTGGTTGTTGGTGGTGTTGTTTCATCATTGCATAGTATTGTTCTTAGTAGGTTTTGTTTTCTTTATTTGTTGATCAGCTTGGTAGACTGTTATTCATGGAGTCTTAGACCTTGTTTTCCACTATACCAGGTGTATAGGTCATGGGAAATGAGGCTAAGCTCCATGCATGTATATAGGATAGTGTTAGGATATTTTAGAAAGCATGGATACATGGTGAAAGACCTTCCCTAGTCAAGCTTGACAGTGCTCGGTTAGGGAAGACAGTAAAAAACCAAGCCCTAACATTGCAGGGGTATCAATTCATTTGCAACCCAAGGTGTGTAGTGGATGCAGGGGTCTTGGAAAAGGTCTGGTAGGAAGGCAGAGTCTTCACAAAATCATTTGGTGGTTGAAGGAGGCAGACAGATTGCTGACTATCCAAGAAAAGGCCTAAAAAGCCCAAATTCCCACAAAAATAGGGTTGAGCCTGTGTACGGCCTGTGAAGGCCCAAAACCCCAAAATTCCTTGAGAGGTTGGCAATTGAACTAGGGTCTCAAAAAGAGGTTTTTGATGAACCTCAGTAGGATTGGAGTTATATCCTAGTTTATTGGGCTAAGAGGCCTAATTGGGGCTCAAGGGCTACTAGCCCTTCTTAAACCCTAGACTAGGGTTTGAGGGAAGTGATGGAGATTTGAAGGCTTGTGACTGATCAAGAACCATGGAGGGATGGTTTTGAGGCTATAGAAGACACCACATGCCCCTACAACAAGTTGGTAAGGGTTGGAGAGTTAGTTGGCCTTTAGGAAGATTAAGGGCCAAGGAAAGAATAGAGGAGTAAGCACCAAGATTGACTTGGTTAGGTGTATGTAGATGATAGTAGGGTTGGCCAGGAGAACCAGGGGTGCCTAAAAAGCTTTAGGACCTATAGGTTAAGAAGGTGGAGAGTAACACCAAAGGGGTTTGCCTAGGAGTGACCCAGAGCATGGGATAGTGATTGTCTAAGCCAACCCTACCCTATCAAGACCCCTCTAGATTTAAAAGATGGGGAGACCTAAGTCAGGAAGTAGTAGATGAAAAAGATGTATCAAGTCTTCTATATTAAGATGAAATGCCCGCACCTTATCTTTGCATGTATGATGACAACAAAGGACTATAGTTAATGCTTGGCATGGGCTACAACAAGAACAAGAAACTCGAGAAAAATGGCAATGGCCTGTTAGAACCTATCATTGTTGAGAAGCGTATGAAGAATCTTGGCCTTGGATGTACCCCACCAAAGATAACCATGCATGGAAAAAGTGCCCTGGTTAGAAAAGTAAAAGCTCCTCCTCAGTTACTGGTATGCACAGGTTTACCTTTAGATAACTATACCTTTGATATAACCAATGGGTGTGACAAGGACCCCATCACTGACTTACCGATTTTATTCAAGGATTCCTCTATTTTCATGATTAGTGCCCTATCTTTCGATCCAAATAACCAAATCAATGAGCTAAAACTTGTCTACCCCTAACTCATCAATTATGACCAGTGAGGACCACTGATCTTAAACACATTCAAAAATGATGAGGCTCTCTCATAATTCATGGGAGTATGGGATACTATACCATATGGAGATCAGAAAGCAAGGTTTGATACTGAGCTAGACACACATGCATACTATGCTAAAATGATTGAATCCCTTAGTCACAAAATTGAAAACCTAAGAGTAATCTCTAGGTCTTTAAGTGAAAACCACACTGTGGCACTTTCTAACCCAAAAATATTAAAAAAAAGGGACGTATCTAATAGTGAAAACCTCTTTGAGGTTCCAAAGGATGAGGGATTCAATCTTCCCCTTAGTGCTATTCGTAAGGAAAAATCAACAGTCTTGGCAAAGAAATGCAATCTGGTCAACCTAGGAACTGAGGAAACACGACACATCACCTTCTATGCAGAATCACTTTTGACTGAGGAATAGGAACTTCTAGCTCCATTTCTAAGGAAATGAAAGCTAAAATTTGCATGGACCTACGCTGACATGCCTAGTCTTGATCTAGAGGTTGTGGTTCAACATCTAGTCGTCTATCCAGAGGTAAAACTAGTAAGACGAAAGTTGAGAAAGATGCATCCACAGATAGTATTACTAGTCAAACTTGAATTATAGAAGCTCCTTGATGCTGGCTTCATATGGCCAATTGATTATCAAAAGTGGGCTTCAAATCTTGTACATGTTTCTAAGCCCACTAGGGCCATCCACATATGCACGAACTTTAGAGACCTAAACAAGGCATGCCCTAAGGATAATTTCCCTCTCCCAAATATAGAAATGATTTTTGATATAATGGGAGGGCATGAAATGTTATCATTAATGGACAGATGTTCGGGGTAAAATCAAATTATGATAGCTAAGGATAATCAACACAAGACAACTTTCACTTGTCCATTGGGGACTTACTGCTGGAACATGATGCCATTTGGATTAAATAATTCCAAGGCTACATATCAAAGAGTTATGATGATAATCATCCTCAACATTATTAAAAAAACTATGGAATACTATGTGGATGTCATATTATCCAAATGAAAAAAGTGTCGAGATCACATAGTGGCACTAAGCTCCATCTTTGATAGGCTAGAAGAATACAAGGTTAGGCTCAATCCTAATAAGTGTGTCTTGAGTGTACAATCAGGCAAGCTCCTAGAGTATATTGTATCTATGATGAGAATTATGATAGACCCTACCAAAGTTAAAGTAATTCTTCTAATGGAAGCACCAAGAACCTTGAAACAATTAAGGGGCTTGTAGGGAAGACTCCAATTCTTTCACCGATTTATAGCATAGCTAGCAAATAAAGTTATCCCATATTCCCATCTACTCCATAAGGGGGTAACATACAAATGGGATGATAAATTTGATCGTTCAATAAAATCAAGTAGTACTTTCTAACACCACAAGTCCTTATTCCACTGATATTGAACAAGCCATTGATCCTATATATATCGGCAATAGCAGCAGCCCTTGGGGCTCTCTTAGCTCAACATGATGAATGCGAAAGAAAGAGTTATTTACTATATTAGTAGAACCATGGTGGGATGTGAGCTGAATTACACATTCATTGAGAAGGCTTGCCTAGTAGTAGTGTTTGTTGCACAAAACTTCAGGCACTATATGTTGGCTCATCAGATAAAAATCATTACCAAGATAGATCCTCTCAAGTATCTACTTTCTAAAGAAACACTCATAGGGTGAATGGATAAATGATTCATGGTCCTAATAGAATATGGCATTTAGTATGTAGAATGGAAAGCCATTAAATGACAAGTAATTGTAGACCAACTAGCAGAGCCACCAATATATTCAGAGAACCCATTCATATCATAATTCCCTGATGAGTCAATCTTTAACCTAAGCATAGTAGATCATTGGAAAATATATTTTGATGGATCCTACACATAACATGGGTTAGGAGAAGGATTCTTCTTCATTACACCACAAGGATATTGCATGCCAAAGTCATATAAGTTGTCTTTCCCATGCAAAAACAACATTGAAAAGTATGAGGCTCTCGTCATAAGACTCAGAATTGCAGTACAATGGAAGATTATGGCACGTAAAGTCTATGGGGGCTCATAGCTTATCATCAACCAAGTCAATTATGAATACCAAACAAAGGATGAAAAAATCACCCCATATAATAAACTAGTGGAAAGCCTCAAAGAATTCTTCTTCAACATCACATTTGAGCAAATACCAATGGAAAACAATAGAGCAAATTATGATATGGAAACAATCAGATCACTACAATATATCCCACACAATGTCCATTAACATGAATTCCTAGTAGAGTAGCTTCTCGTACCAAGGTCTAAATTCATGTGTGAAATCATTAGTCCCGATGATCTTTGGTACCATGACATTTACACCTACCTAAAAATAGGAGTCCTCCCTATTGATATGATGTTTAACCTTAAGAGAACATTTTTCAAGAAGTCATCCTATTTTATTATCTTAGGAGATACCCTATATTGTAGGAGTATTGAAGGAACACTTTTGTGATGCATTAACCTTAAGGAAGCTTTGACTGCTTTAATAAACATACACGATCGCATTTGTGGATCACATTTGAGTGGTATGACCTTGGCCAAGAAACTACTGAGGACTGGGTACTACTGGCCTACGATGGAGAAGGAAGCTCATGACTATGTCTGAAGATGTTTGCAATGTCAATGGTATGGGGATCTCATCCATACCAACTTAGGAGCTCCAACTGATTGTAACACCTTGGCCCTTTTCACAATGGGAGCTCGATCTCATTGGTAAAGTCACACCCACCTCATCCAATGGACACAAGTTCATTATCACCACCACTAAGTACTTCACAAAGTGGTTAGAGGCCATTCCAATGACCTACATCATAGGGAAACAAATCTCTAACTTCATCCTGAACTACCTCATCAACTGCTATGATGTTCCACAAACTCTTATCTCAAATAATGGGACACCTTTCAAAAACTAGGATGTTCAAGAGCTATGCCAAAAATTCAATATCCAACATCGTTTCTCCACCCCATACTACCTCTAGGGTAATGGCCAAGCTAAGGGTTCTAATAAAACCATCTTGAAAATCTTAAAGAAGGCAGTCAATGAAGTTGGTTGTGACTGGCATTTACAGCTAAATCCCACCTTATGGGCCTACTGAATGAGTATCTTCATGCCTATAGGTGCAACCCCTTTCTCCCTAGTCGACGGATTAAAAGCCATCCTCCCCATTGAGATTGAGCTCTCATCCTTAGGAATATCATTGCAAAATTTGATTACTAATGAAGAATATCAGGTGTCATGATTGAATGAGATAGAACTACTGGATGAGTGACACATGGATTCCTTGAACCTTCTATAGGTATATCAAAACTATCTCAAAAGGAGCTATAATAAGAAGATCAGGAGTTATACCTTTCAATTCAGAGAGCTCATGTTGAAAGAGATTCAAAATAATGTACCAAATCTAGACAATAAGGGAAAGTTTTAACCCAAGTGGTTGGGACCCTTCATCATCACAACAAGCTACAAATCAGGAGTATATTAGCTATCAACACCCGAAGGTGAGCCTCTACAAGAACCCATCAATACCTCTCATATCAAAAGGTTTTATGCCTAAACTTGCAAGGTATAAATCCAAAAATCAAAAAAATCAAAAAATATAAAAAATCCAAAAAAATCAGAAAAAGGATTGAAAATAGTAAAGAAAAAAATATCATCCTCTAGTGAAAACCACTTCAATGGAATTTTGGGCAAGTACCTTGGTGAAAACTTGGCAAAAAGGTGCCTTGTGTAAATAATCACTCTCCATCCACCATGATCTCTATGGCTTGTTCTGCATCATTCATCCATCACACTTCCGAATATCCATCCATCACCCATTTGCATCTGCATCATAGCTTGATCCCGTGTTTGTATCATGTTCCATCCTAGAACTACTTGGCACATTCCTAAGGTTAGTTTTTCCTACCTATATTGGAGTAGTCTATCACATCACATTGGGGGCATGTTCTTATACCTACATTGGATCAAATTTTTGTATATTCTCGAAATATTCCTTAAAATCAAAAAACACCAAAACATTCAAAAAATACAAAAATAAAATAAAATTCATAAAATTAGAAAACCCAAAAACATCTAAAACATGTCAAAATCAAAAAATAGGTCAAAAAGAACACAAAAAATAAAAAAAATATAGATTCATCATGTCAAACTATGAGTCTTTGATCTTGAACATAAGCAAGGCCATCATCGATGTGCCCTTGAGGCACATTAGGCCAGTCCTTTAGGAGTCTGTCACAATAAACTAGAAATCCATTTGTTCATATCTCATCAATAAATGAGTTGTTGTGTCAAACTATGAGTCTTTGAGCTTGAACATAGGCAAGGCCATCATTGATGTGCCCTCAGACATATAATTAGGTCAGTCCTTTAGGAGTATATCACAATAAACTAGAAATCCATTTGTTCATATCTCATCAATAAATGAGTCTGTGTTAGTCAAACTATGTGGTCTATGTGTGTATAATGTAGGCAATTCTAATCTTTGATCAGCCCCCGAGGCCCCTAAAATAGGTCTTTAGGTTAGGTTCATGGTAAAAATCTACGAAATCACCAAAACATTGGAAAATTTGAAAATCAAAACATTTGTTAAACATCTTGAAAATACCAAAAATAGCCTCATAACAGTTCAAAAACATCAAAAACATCCAAATATTTGGAAAACAAATCAATCTGTCCCATCTCGTTTTCACCCGCAATAAACATTCATCATCTTCAAACTTTGGTGAAACAATTGGAAACAAGTTTGGAAAATCAAAAGTGAAAACTCAAACGTCAAGGTCTCAAGTTTAGGTCAGTAGGTAAACAAGTTAGTTAACTCTTGCTATCAATAGTCCATCGTCTAGTTAGTCCCAAAATCATCTGATGACATCATGTCCTAGGATGCATCCTTCCTACAATGGAAATCACCATCAAGCATCACCGTAGTTTAGTCTTGGCTAGAGGTATGAAGAGCATTAGCTTGTTTGTTTACTTGATATTTGCCTTTTTTATTTATCTTATTATGCTCATTCCAATGACCTCTTGATGATATCTAATCAAGAAGATTTAGAGAGAAAGGAATGTGGCCTTGATCATTATCTTTTTTCTGTTGTGCTTGTTGGATATTCTTGTAATATAACCTTGGTCATGCTTACTTTGTTTAGTCTATAGGGAGGGTGTTTTGCAAGTCTTATTGACCACATGGGAAGGTTTTTCTTTCTATGTTTTTTTCTGAGATATTTGAAATATCTAAATTGCATCCTAATAGCATTGTGTGCCAGGTGTGAACAAGGATATTCCTATCTGATTGTTAAGTCAAATTCTATCACAATAGGTACAAAGCCATCCTGGTTCTTTATACCTTTATGCATCATATCTATGTGTGTTATCAAAAATAAGGAAAGTAAGCTCTTTATGTCCCCAATCTCTGATAAGCAATTGTCATCATTATTATCATCAAGTTTCTACATCATCTCAAACTCAAGGGTTGATTTCTCTTTCTTCTATCTTTTCATACTAATACTAACATGGTATCATGACATTCAAAAACAAAAACATCTATATATGCATTCATTTGCATCCACAAAACATCAACATATTATACATATCATCATAATAGGAAACATCAATCATCTCACATACATTGCATTTTCATTATTCATAATATAGATTGGTTATTCTAAGCATCTTATAGACCATACATTTGCATAAAACATCCACTGCATAAACCATGTAAACATTATCATAATCATTACATTTTGCATCTAGCATACATACATCACATATCTAGAAAAAAATGATATAATCCATCAGGGCATTTGTAGGATCATCATAGAAAAAAAAGCCCTTAAGTGGCAAAAAAATCAATAAAAATCAGAGTTAGGCAACTTGACATAAAAATTTGAATAAGGTACATGTATATTATTTCAAAAATATGTAAGAATAGAATCTATAGAAAATTGAATGTAGTTTTTAAACTAGACTAGGTTTATTTAAAAGAAAAAAAATCTATTTGGTGAAAATTTGAAATTTCAATGCAATAGTACTTAAATTTTAGGGAAAAAATAAGAAGTAGGTGTCTGTTTGACCACCCTTACCACAATAAAATGATAATATTTTAGATATAAGTAGAGGACTCATGTATGGATGTGATGCATATTTTTTTGTAATTTTTTTCCAAGTAAATAATTAATTATGATTTTTTATTACAACTTTTAAAAAATATAAAAATTTGTATGTCTGACCACCTTAACTTGGTCAAAACTTCATGAAATTCATTATTTTTTTAATCCTATAGTATGCAAAGCATATAATGTGATGCATGTTTTGGATTTGAAATATGTGATACCGTTTGAAAGCTATAGATGTTTTTCAATTAGCCTATCAATCAAGACTTTAGTCATAATTCAAATAGAAAATGAATAATAATTATTTATTAAATTCAAATTAAAGCATAATTTATATTGGTGGAAAGCTAAGAATCTCCTTTAAAAACCTTTTTCGTTTCATCAATTTTGGGTAAAAATAAAGTCATCAGCCACATACCCTACACATACCCATCATATCGCCACTTTTTGGCCCATCATGATCTTGCATAGACCCATCACATCACATAAATAAAAGTGCATACAAGTAGTGATCTATTTAAGGATCTAGGACTTATTGCTTACAGAATGCTTAACGTAAAAGATCGATTATTACAACGTTTAATTTAAATGATTACAAATTAAATGCTCAAATGAAATAATGAACATAAAATAATTAAATAAATGCCAAGATAAACTGAGAAAGAAAAGAGAGAAGAATAGAGAGACGAAACCAAAGTTGATAACGGAGTTCGTCCCTAAGGACTACGTCTCCGGGTCCCTCTCTAATGGAGGACCGATCCGATTAGCTCCAAATTCAATTACAATGGCTTCGAGACTATCTCCTTCAAGCACAGCAGCATGACATTACTCTGATGTGCAGAAACGTCTTCAATCTCTCGAGCATTCTCTCGCTATCTCCACCTGGACTTGGAAAACCCATCTCAACCCCTCTTTTTATACATGAAATTTGCCTAATTAGGCTTATCCTCTTCATTAAATGCATATCTTCTCCTAACAGCTCGTATCATGAATAATTTATCCTCTGGTATCTTCTTGTTTCAGGAGGTTTTGATGGTTTTGTTTGTTTTGGCCTTATTTGGCCATTTGAATAAGGCTCGGTCAACAGTATCATAACAAATTGAACCGATGCCACTCGTATTTCAGAGTGCTTGTGTGGCACAGTGGTTACACACTTTTTGTTAGCCCGAATGGTCGGGGGTTCAAAACCCCGACCGGCCATTTTAAACCAAAATCCAACGAACTAAACAACAAAACAAACCGTAAACTATAAATGGTAAAGCATCTCCCCGCAAATGCAATGGCTACCGGCTATCGCGCGAGTCGCTTGGGAGAAGATCTAGGGGTCGAATCCCCTCTCCCTTATTTTGTTAAAACAAAGTCAATCATCGGACAGAAAGGCGCATAAACCAAGATGACACGTGTCAAGCATTTATTGGAAAGACCCTGCCATGCTGTCTGTCGACGAGGACCAATCGTACGCCGACAAGGATGTTGACGTGTCGAGCCCTGATTTGCCAAAATTGCTGACTCATCCGATGACGTGTCGCTGACTAGGTGCCACGTGTCGTGCTCTAACTCGCCGGGATCTGCCACGTATGCTGCCACGTCACCTGTACGGATGGACACGTGTCAGCCAATGATTGGTCCATACAGATGACTCATATGCCACGTGTTTCACTGGAATTCGACCATGTGGAATCCGTACAGTACGGAGAATCTGCTGACGTCATCCTCTGTACCCTCAAGTTGACTGAAGTTTGACTGCTTGTATCTTGAGCGTACGACGTCGGATTTCGACGAAACGAACGTCGTCGGAATCATCTCGACGAGCTCTTCGCGATGATGCTGATTCCGTCGATTTCCAAGATGTTTATTTTTTCCACCTTCTGGATGCCCTTGAAGCCAGTTTGACTAGCCGTAACTTGCACAAACGAAGTCCTTTTCGACCCGTTCAAGTTGCATTGGAATCAGGACGTTGTTCTCTTTCTAATGAAGCTAAAATCTGGAGCATTGGGAACACTTCAATTTTCACTAAAAAATTGTCCCCCGGATCAGGCCTCCCCACTGGAGAGCTTTAGGACCTCCGAAAGCTTGATTACTTGGAAAGTAAGTGAGGGTAAAGTTCCCTCACTTTACCAATATCCATCAATCTTGCTTTGCTTGGATGCATCCCCTTCAGGCCCACTCTGAGGTACTCAACATCTCCTCTTCGTGAAGTTCTGACATTCCTGTCGAGAATAACATCTTCTGGAAACTCTGACATGTACTCTGGAGAAAGGTCATCAACTGATGGAACCTGAATGTCCGTGACCTCATCTAGGATCATTGGAGGCTCATACAGTTTCAAATTCTCAACATTGACAACCGAGTAAATATGCATGTATGGAGGAAGATTGAGGCGGAAGGCATTGGTACCAATCTTCTCAAGGATCTCAAAAGGACCATATCTAATTGGCTTAAGCTTTTTACCTTCACCTTGCATCCTTTCCTTGCTGATATGTAACCAAACTCTGTCTCCAACCTGAAAATGATGATCAGTGCGATGCTTGTCATGGAAAACCTTGTATTTTGCTTGGCTCTGTTCCAACCGTGCTTCCACTGCCTGATGAATTGCTTGGACTTTCTGGATGAACTTCAAAGCCTTCTCTGCATCATGGCGTCCATCTTCAACATTATTTTTCCCAAAAACAAAATCCATCGGTGTCTTGGGCACATAACCAAAGCATGTCTCAAAAGGAGACCTCTTAGTAGAAGAGTGTGCTGCATGGTTGTAGGCATGCTGCACATAATGAAGACTCTCATCCCACAACTTAGGATGCTTGCTACAACCTCTAAGTAGATGCACAACTGTCCTGTTTACAACCTCTGTCTGTCGGTTCAGCGGGATGGAAGGTTGTACTTTCTTCAGCCTTTGCGTCCATGAGTCCCCACAAAGTTGACCAAAATTCCCCCAAGAATCGAGAATCTCGATCCGATACAATAGAAGTAGGTAACCCAAAATGAACCCATACAAATTGAAAATACAAATGAGCTGTCAAGCATGACTTGCTTTTTACATGGCATTAAGATACACATTTTGCTGAACCGATCAACTACTACATACAAATAATCATGTCCCTTCCTAGACATAGGTAACCCCCAACAAAGTCCATTGACACACTTTCCCCATGGACGAAGGTACAGGTAGAGGTGTGTACAAACCCAACTTCCTGTTACTAGGCTTACTAGTTGCACACATAACACAACCTCTAATATACTTAGTTACAGTTTCTTGCATATGAGGCCAATAACAATATTTCTGCAGCTGAGTCAATGTTTTGTTTACCCCAAAGTGTCCTGCAATCAATGAGGTATGTGCTTCTCTAATCACCTGTGCTTGTTCATCTTTTGGAACACATAATTTACCCAAGTGATATAACAGTTTATCTTGCACATAATAGTCTTTCTCTTCTACATGTTTACCATTCATTAAAGCAGCATAGATATCCTTAAAGTTCTCATCATTAGCATATTGTTCCTGAAAACTTTCATGAACCATAGAACTATTCTGAAGGATTATCAAAGCATTCATCATAGGAGGTCTAGAGAGCATGTCTGCTACTTTGTTATGGGTACCTTTCTTATACTTAATAACCAAATGAAACTGTTGTAGAAAACCCATCCACCGAAAGTGCCTACTTTGTTGCAGTTTAGTTTGTGAGTGCAAATATTGTAGTGGTTGGTGATCAGTGTGGATTACAGTTTCTTTCCCCATTATGTAATGTTTCCATTTTTTAACACTCTGAACTAAAGCATAAAGTTCTTTATCATACGTGGGATAGTTACTTACTGCTCCTGAAAAAGTTTCAGAGTGGTAGCAAACTGGTTTACCTCCTTGCATGAGTACTGCTCCCATGGCAAACCCACTCGCATCTGTCTCGATCTCAAATGGTTGATGTAGATCTGGTAAGGCCAAAACTGGTGCGGTGCTCAACTTTCCCTTCAAAGTGTCGAAAGCCTTCTGTTGCGGACCTCCCCACTGAAAAGTTGCCTTTGTACTGGTTAATGCATGTAATGGTGATGCTATAAAAGAGAAGTTTGCAATAAACTTTCTCCAGTACTGAACTGCACCTAGAAAACTTCTGACCTCTGTGACTGTACTTGGCTTAGGCCATTTTACAATAGCTTCGACCTTCGCAGGGTCTACTTTCAATTGACCACTCCCTACGACATAGCCTAAGTACACTAAGGATGTCTTAGCAATTCACATTTAGACATCTTTACATACAATTTTTCTTTTCTCAATACATCAAAGACTTTCTTTACATGACTTACATGATCTTTCAAAGTTCGACTGAATACCTCAGATTTATCATCTTCTTTGGCTTTTACAAGCATCAATACAAAGTTTTTACTTGAATTGACCAACCTCTTCATTTGACCAGCATTAACTAGTGTAAGATTAGTCTTCACCTTATGTGCCCGTACAATGTATTCTACCCCATCTTTAAAAAGATGATACTTATTCTCCCCCCTATAAAAGATTGCTTTTCTGTCATAAAGATAAGGACTCCCTAACACAAGCCCACAAATATCCAAAGGGACCACATCGACTTCTACCTCATCTACAAAGTTTGCAGTGATAGCAAATCTCAATTTACATTGTTTAGTTACTTGTAGTTGAGCATCATCGCAAACCCATCCGAGTGGATATGGTTTTGGATGAGGTGTTGTAGCCAAATTAAGTTTCTTTACAACTTCTTCAGATATTAAGTTGACTTGTGAACCCATATCAAACAGAGTATCAATCTTAGTATGTTTTGTTACAACACGAATGTGAAACAATTCATTTCTTTGCTTATCAACCTTAGGAGAAGATTCTTTACTTGTACTTGCACTGGCATTAGAAAAACTTGCATCAGATGAGAGAGATATACCTTTCCCTTTACCTTGGATTCCGGTAGCAACAATCTTTGTCTCATCTTCGGAGTCTGAACCAAGATCATGTTGTATCACTGCAGTAGTCTTCTGCTTGCCTTTGTTACCTCCATATCTTTTCGGCCTCAACTCAGGATGAAGCTTCCAACATCTCGAATCATCATGCCCCTCTTTCTTGCAATGGGAGCATGTGGGTTTCTCACCCTCTTTCTGAGCTGTAGCTGTCTTCTTCCCTTTGCCTTTATCTTTGTCTTTGTCTTTCCCTTTAGACTTACCCTCGAACTTAGATGGCTTCTTGGAAAAGTTATCACTAAAATTATTCTTACCCCTTGACTCTATATGAGTAGCTTGAACAGACACCTCGTCTAGATTGTTGGGACTCAACATCAAAATAGTGTGCCTAAGGTAAGAATGTAAACCACCAATATACTTAAGTAATGTGTCTTGGGTATACAAGGGAACATTTAGAGCAATGGCCCGTTTCCTAAACTCATGAGTATACTCCTGGACAGACTGCCCCTTACCTTGCCTAAAGGTTTTCCAATTCATGGTTAACTGTTGCATGTAACCTAAAGGGTAGAATTGTTTCCTAAGGGCAGCAACAAACTCCATCCAAGACATATTAACTTGACCATGGCGAGCAATTTCTTCACGAGTTTTACTCTCCCACCAGGTGAGAGCTGTACCTCCCAACCGGAGAGTTGCTAATTGAATCCTAGAAGCATCTTCTACTAGGCCTTGAATCCTACAGTATACTTCTACTTGTTGGACCCAATCGTCTAACTTCTCAGCATTTAACTCCCCACAGTATTTAGGTAACTCAAATTTTACATCAAGCTTAATTACAGGCTTAGACTTGCTCTTAAATGGATTTACATTAGCAGAAGGAGAAGGAGAAGGAGGAGAAGAAGGAGGAGAAGAAGAAGAGGGAGAAGATGGAGGAGAAGGAATTTTTGGAGCTTTCCCCTCTGTGTCTTTCTGATCTTCCTGCTTCTTGTGCTTTGAAGAACCTCCCTTTTCGTGCTTCTTCTTGTCTGCATAAAGTTCCTCCACCATTGCCTTCATGTCAAGAAATAGCTTCTGGAAATCCTTGACACTAAGCTCTGAACTTTGTCCACCTTCTTTTTCTTCCATCTGTGACGGTTGATTAACTCTTCGTCTTCCGATATCTGGATTGTACTCTTCAAGTTCTCCTTCACCTCGTTGCAACCTGGATCTCGTTAGCATTCAAATTGCAATACAAGCCACATACATAGCTCTGATACCAACTTGATCTATTGAAGGATCTAGGACTTATTGCTTACAGAATGCTTAACGTAAAAGATCGATTATTACAATGTTTAATTTAAATGATTACAAATTAAATGCTCAAATGAAATAATGAACATAAAATAATTAAATAAATGCCAAGATAAACTGAGAAAGAAAAGAGAGAAGAATAGAGAGATGAAACCAAAGTTGATAACGGAGTTCGTCCCTAAGGACTACATCTCCGGGTCCCTCTCCAATGGAGGACCGATCCGATTAGCTCCAAATTCAATTACAATGGCTTCAAGACTATCTCCTTCAAGCACAGCAGCATGACATTACTCTGATGTGCAGAAACGTCTTCAATCTCTCGAGCATTCTCTCGCTATCTCCACCTGGACTTGGAAAACCCATCTCAACCACTCTTTTTATACATGAAATTTGCCTAATTAGGCTTATCCTCTTCATTAAATGCATATCTTCTCCTAACAGCTCATATCATGAATAATTTATCCTCTGGTATCTTCTTGTTTCAGGAGGTTTTGATGGTTTTGTTTGTTTTGGCCTTATTTGGCCATTTGAATAAGGCTCGGTCAACAGTATCATAACAAATCGAACCGATGCCACTCGTATTTCAGAGTGCTTGTGTGGCGCAGTGGTTACACACTTTTTGTTAGCCCGAATGGTCGGGGGTTCAAAACCCCGACCGACCATTTTAAACCAAAATCCAACGAACTAAACAACAAAACAAACCGTAAACTATAAATGGTAAAGCATCTCCCCGCGAATGCAACGGCTACCGGCTATCACGCAAGTCGCTTGGGAGAAGATCTCGAGGTCGAATCCCCTCTCCCTTATTTTGTTAAAACAAAGTCAATCATCGGACAGAAAGGCGCGTAAACCAAGATGACACGTGTCAAGCATTTATTGGAAAGACCCTGCCATGCTGTCTATCGACGAGGACCAATCGTACGCCGACAAGGATGCTGACGTGTCGAGCCCTGATTTGCCAAAATTGCTGACTCATCTGATGACGTGTCGCTGACTAGGTGCCGCGTGTCATGCTCTAACTCGCCGGGATCTGCCACGTATGCTGCCACTTCACCTGTACGGACGGACACGTGTCAGCCAATGATTGGTTCATACAGATGACTCATATGCCACGTGTTTTGCTGGAATTTGACCATGTGGAATCCGTACAGTATGGAGAATCTGCTGACGTCATCCTCTGTACCCTCAAGTTGACTGAAGTTTGACTGCCTGTATCTTGAGCATACGACGTCAGATTTCGACGAAACGAACGTCATCGGAATCATCTCGACGAGCTCTTCGCGATGATGCCGATTCTATCAATTTCCAAGATGTTTATTTTTTCCACCTTTTGGACGCCCTTGAAGCCAGTTTGACTGGCCATAACTTGCACAAACAGAGTCCTTTTCGACCTGTTCAAGTTGCGTTGGAATCAAGACGTTGTTCTCTTTCTAATGAAGCTAAAATCTGGAGCATTGGGAACACTTCAATTTTCACTAAAAAATTGTCCCCCAGATCAAGTAGATCCATAAACATTCATATCATAAATTATAAATCATTGCATGTCATCAAGCATAAAGTGTCATAGTATAAGGAATTACATGCATCCATCCATTCATATATATATCCATCACATAAAATAAAACATACATCACAGCATAAATTGCATCAAAGTCATCCCATGTATATATCAAAAAAGATGAATGCCGTGATACGTCAAAATCAAATATAAAGTATCATCATAGAATATACAAGAGGATCGTCAAAACTCAGCCAATGAATGTATACACATCATAAATCAGGTTGTACAAAAAAATGTGTCCAAGTGTGCTATTAGTATCCTGAGCTACACTTGCTTTGTATGTCTCCATGATGGTTGATTTAGCTCTGATGGTGGGACCCTGATGGTATCCCTAATGTGCCTACACGAGGGGTCCTGGTAGGAGAAATCTGGCTAAGATGGGAGAAATCTAGCTCCCACCTGCTCCTAGGCCACAACTATGTAGTATACTACCTGATAGTATGATGCCTCCTTCATCGATTGACTATACATCTTAGCCGAGACCATGCCCATCCCTATATCTATTGTGTCGTAGCCTCTAACTGCTACCTCCGTCCTATCTTCAATATCAGGGCCATGTCTGCATCCTACCTCATTTGGCGCTCCTGCACCACCTCCTGCCATGTTTGGTCCCTCTCCTAGACTAATGTCTAAATTTGAGCATGGGCCTATTGAAGCTTCCTTGTTAAAACCTAAACCTACACCTACAATGTTGCTATCCATTTGTCCCTAGGATCAGGACCCGGTGGTGGTGGTGGGGGTGGCATATGCTGATGTGGCTGAACTGGTGGCCTCTATCTGACGAGTGGCACCAGTGTGGGGATCTATCCATCATGATCTCCCCCTCCATCTTGCCCATCCTATGGTTGATCTCTTGGTTGCTATGGAACCTATCCAATTTGCGATCCTTTGACCTGTCCTCTTGCCGTAGTTGGCATAACTTGTAAAGTCAATCGAATTGGGGCATGAGCCTGCCAATATGCATCATTCATTTGGATGGTTCCTACATCTATAGGACCATCGAAGTACACCCATAACACCATGACCAACTGTCTAAAGTCATCAATCGCTTGCTGAGGTGGGATCCTTTGTCCCCATGCTATCCCTCTGGTCTACTGAACAAAAATGGCTCTATGCCTATCATCTAGGGCATCCTGTACCTCCCTAAATTGGCAAGCAACCCTATCTCGGAGGTACCACCCTACCATATAGTGCTCTCTCCCATGCATGTACCTAGACTATTAACAATAGAAGAGTTGATCATTGTCATCATGCGATCTGGGAAAGTGGAGCCAAGGCCTCCACCGAAATATTGGCATCACATGATGAACTTGCCTCTAGTGTGGGATGTCTATAATGCCTATATAGTGGAGGATGCTCATCCCCCCATACTTGTAAGCCATAGGATCATCATGGTCTGTTTGAACATCTTCTATCTGTGACCTCAAAATGGCAATGTGCTCATAGGCCCACACATGGAGCAATGTAATGCCCGCTCCAATGTTGCCTGCCCCATTGTATACAACTTGGTGCATATCATGATACAAGGACACTAGGACGATTGGCCCCTAGGCGTAGATGGTCATCTCCTCCATCATCCAAGACAAAACAATCCCCCATCCAACACTGCATCCTCTGGCTCACTAGTCAGGTACAAGGACTCACGAGATCAACAAGCTGACAAACAAAGTCAAATCAAGGGAAATCCCCTCATATCGGTGAAGCTCTATTTATCCGTTGTCCACCTCATATGAATTGACATCAAATAGATGAAAAATGGCATCACTGTTGACCTTGACATCATAAATAATGTGCTCACCATGAATAGGGATCCTCAAGATTTTCCACACATCCTCCAATGTCAATGTGGCCTCGCTAGTCAGTAAATGGAATGAAGAGGTCTCACTCCACCATCTCTCCACCAATGTTGTCATCATCGCAAGGTCCATCTGTACCTCAGGCATCTGGGCAACGTGGCTAAATTCAATCATGCCAAGGAAGAATAGTTTCTGATTTGATAAATGTCTCGCTCTACATATAAGGCTCCTATGCTCCTTTGAATGGAGCACTAGCAGGACCTCCTGCAATCAAAACGCCCATGACGTCAAAATTTTTCCAAATGGATGCCTTTTCAAAAATTAGAAATCCCCAAGAAGCAAAGGCAGTGCGACATTTTCAAAGGCAACGCTCTATCGTTTGCAAATGCGATGTCAAAATAAAATGTGACACTCCACAACAAATGTGAGTCAGCATTTTGGGGAAACCCTATTTCATTTTTGATTCATGTGACGCTATCTCACAAAGGTGAGTCAACATTCATTCAGTGACCCTAAGACCATTCAACGTTGTGTGATGCTCTGGCAAAAATAGGGTCGACATTTCCAAATGCAACGCGCTCGTGAAAAATGTGACACCCTAAAGGATTGCTTTATGTCGACCTAAAAGGACCCTAATAAATGCACCAAAATATGCAAAATGAGAATTTTTTTGAAACCTATATCAGGGGTCCTACATCCTGAGCCGTTGGAATTCATGAACCCGATCCGTCCGATGTCTGGGAAGCACACGAGCCGCCATTCTGTCAACACCTTAGAGAAAAATCGCTAGAATCTCTAAAGGTCAAGTGTGCAAATGATTTGAAAATGACCCTCTTACCCCTTTTTATGTAAATTTTTTAGGGATTTTGAACCCATTTAATCCATTTTTTCCTGAATGAAGCCCATTTTTATCCGTTTTTGTCACCGTAAGCTTAAATTTGCATCCTATGGGCTGTTTTCCACTCCAAAATCATTGTTGAATCTTTTTCACAAGCTCGACCAAATTTTACAATATTTTCCTGATCTCTCGAGGGGGCAATGTAGCAGCGTAATTCCTTCTACTAGGCAGTAGTGGGGCATCCAAAAAATTAGAATTCTTTTGAATTTTGATCATGGTAGTGTTATTCTTTAAACCAACGCAACATGTACCTC
The DNA here is from genome assembly GCA_007258455.2 of Sequoia sempervirens. Taxonomy (NCBI): domain Eukaryota; kingdom Viridiplantae; phylum Streptophyta; class Pinopsida; order Cupressales; family Cupressaceae; genus Sequoia; species Sequoia sempervirens. The sequence continues at coordinate 110,119 of VDFB02041663.1, forward strand.
ACTTCAAAGAGGGACAAAAATATAGACACCGAAAAAGTATTGATTAATACTAGATATGGGTATGTGCAAGATCATCATGGAAAAAATAGGCCCTTAAGAGGCAAAAAAATTAGAAAAATCAGAGATAGGCAGCTTGACGTAAATATTTGACTAAGTTATTTATATTATTTCAAAAATATGTAACAATAGAATCTATAGAAAATTGAATGTAGTTTCTAGACTACTAGGTTTGTTTGAAAAAATAAAAATCTGTTTGGTGAAAATTTGAAATTTTAATGCAGAGTACCTAAATTTCAGGGAAAAAATAAGAAGTAGGTGTCTGTTTGACCGCCCTAACCACAATAAAATGATAATATTTTTTAATAATATTTTAGATATAAGTAGAGGACTCATGTCCCGATGTTATGGATATTTTTTTGTAATTTTTTTCTAGGTAAATAATTAATTATGAATTTTTTAATACAAATTTAAAAAATATAAAAACTCGTATATCTGACCACCTTAACTTGGTCAAAACTTCATGAAATTCAAATTTTCCTTTTTTAATCCTATAGTATGCGAAGCATAGAATGTGATGCATGTTTTGGATTCAAAAAATATGATATTGTTTGAAAGCTATGAATGTTTTTCAATCAATCTATTGATTAGGACTTTAGTTGTAATTTGAATAGAAAATGAATAATAATTACTTATTAAATTCAAAGTAAAGAATAATTTATATTGGTGGAAAGCTGAGAATCTCCTTTAAAAATCCTTTTTATTTTATCAATTTTGGGTAAAAAAAAGGTCGTCAGCCACATACCTATCATATTGCCATTTTTTGGCCCATCATGATCCTACACATACCCATATCTGATTTTGATTAACTAACACTGTTTCTTCTGAAATCATCTCAAATTGATCAATTAAATGAATAATCAACACTATTTAGTTAAAATCAGCAAATTCAGCTATTAATCAAATAATTAAATTTATTAATTAATTCATCCTTCTTCTAACTAATTATTCATCTTCTTCTAATTAAATTAAATCATTTAATTAAATCATCTCTTAATCCTCTCATTTGATTAAAAATCAATAAAATCAAATGTCACATCCCCTAATTCATTCCAATTAATTAATTCTAAATCAACTTTCTAATCATCATTATCAAATCCTCTAGCTTTTAACTCAAGAGTTAAATCAATTATTGTCAACTAATCAGGTTGCACATAAAATCAATTTCTTCTAATTGTCTAATTACTTCAATTATCCTCACTAAGGCATATTCTAAGAAATATTCTTCTCAACAACCTCTCATTCAATTTCCCTCCAAAGATTTTCAAATACCCTTCACATCTGCAATAAATTATCTTACAACCTTTCAAATCCTCTTACATCCTCTCAAATCTCATTCAATTCCTCTTACACCAATTTCAAATTCTCAACCATCAACATTTACTTCTCTTCTATCTTTCTCCATTCACACATTTCCCAAAATGTGCTGCAACTTCCTCCAATAGAATTGTGACACTTGGCACATTCTCATTGGCTCTCAATTTATCCCACATTCACCAATTTTCTCCATTCTTCAACCCTTGAATTCTATAAATAGAGGCATCTTTTTCATAATATGGATCCACAAATGAGAGCATTTCTATTATAGGCATTTCACTCCATAGCCTTTTATCATTTTCAAGCAATTTAGTTAGATTATAGTCAATTTTACACTTAGATCATTTACACTTCATCAAACTTATAAAAAGGATTGGGAAAAGGCTTCTTTCCACATCAAAGGAGCATTACTCCCTCTATGGCATGGATGTTTAGCTGATTTTACTTAGATTACATGCTTTATTTAGTTCAATTTCTTATTATTTCATGTTTTCTAGTGATTTTGGATAAAAAATTTCATAGGGAACACTAGATTGATCTTTCTAACATGTTTGACACTTGATTGTTGACCTATTGTTGGTTTGTGCGGGTTTGGTGTTCACAAATTTAAAAGAAAAATAAATTTTATTTAGGTTTAGTTTATAAGTTAATATAATAGAATGCATAAACATAATTATAATTAATTTGAGTTAATTATTATATTGCAAATATTTTTTTGTTAGATGTATAAATTGTAAATAGACATAGCTAGATTTATTATAAAATTAAAAGAAATGAAATGTATATTTTGAATCTATTATGTTACAAGATCAAGAATAGGAAGTATCCGGTTAATAATCACATTAGAATTAAAAAATTCTATTAAAACTATGTATGGATAAATTCAAAGACCAAGGACAAATCCATGATTGTATATTTGTCTGATGTCTATGAAATTTTACCATGTGATCTACAAACTTGTTTTCTTCACATTACCTAATTCTCCTTGACATCTTTTGAATCTTTTGATATTTGTGAGCTGAAAATATTAATTAATATTTGAGTATGATTGCTCGTATATCACAAGGAAAAATATTATAATTGATCAACTCACATAAATATATATAAATGTTCGAAGAAAATTCTCGTTATTTAAGTATGATAGTTAGTATATCACAAGGAAAAATATTATAATTGATCAACTCACATAAATGTATATAAATGTTTAAAGACAATTTTCATCAACTATGCATGTATGCTTTAGAATATTAGTGTAGAACTAGATTCCTTTTAGTACACAAATCAGAATATGAACATGCAAATAATATGCACATATGGCTTGAAAATATCAAATCATAAATGAGTACATTGAATATTTTTAAATACAAGAACATAGAAAATAGTTGATTAAATTTGAATTTAATTTTTTGAGTCTGGACAAGACATGTCCAAGACTACAAGGATGATCCTACAATCATAGACTACTCAAAACTACAAAATAAAAGTGGATAATATATTCATTAGAGTATGTGTGTGCGTAAATATGATGAATAAGATAATAAAGAAATATATAGAAATGAAAGATAAATATATAAAAATATGTATAATAGATCAATAGATAACATGGATTCAAAAACTTTTTCTACAAAATTACATCATTTATACATATATATTTATATTAAAAACACTGTACATAAAATATATATAACTCAAAAAAACATTAATATGTCAATTTCACCACTACATTACTGGCTATTACTTAAAAGTATTCCTTTATATTATGAGGCAAATAAGACATTTTCTTTCTATCACAAAGACGACCTTTTTTCCACTACTTTCAGTATACCAAAATCACTATGAAACAGAATGCATATCAAGGTGGGAGCCTAGCGTGATTGGCTAAAGTATCCTGTTGTAGGCAAGAGGTCACGAGGTCTAGTCTCCCCCCAAACCCGCGGTACCAGAGGGCCTGTCTTGCTAATGTTGCCGATCATGTTGAAAAAAGTTTACCAGCACTGCAGTTTAAAATGACATCATTCTAATAAAATCAATAAAATGCAAGTCTTCTACACGCCAATGCGCTAAGGATTATTTCAATATGCTACTTTGATTGATTCCTGTGACTGCGATATATGTCGTTATTAAATTTATACGATTTGACAACCAAAAAAAAAATCTTTTCTGTTGTATTTTGAAATTCAGACGCTTCAAACTTTGGCCCTAACAGACGTAAGTGATAGTTCGTATACCCAACAACATTATATGACATTTCAAATCCTCCAATCAGAAACAAAAATTTCTCCAGCGAAATATTTAGAGACGTCCAAATTATTTCCACCACATAACAGAAAATCTGATACAGTATTCATGAGCGGCACTATAAAATAGAATCATGTAGGATTATATCTCCATAATTTTCAGTATAGTGCTATTTCTGTCATATGGTCTCTGCGTTATTAGTTTTCTCGTATCAGGCACTGTATCGCCATCACTACTGTGGAATCAGGGCTTTTGGGCGTTATCAGAGACGCCATTAAAGTCCTCTGTTCAATTATTTTTTGGAAATTCATGGATTTTGATAACAGGGATTGGCTTCAGGGAAAAGTGATAATAGATATTATCGGTTGAATTTTCGGATGATGACGACGCTTGTAGCCGGAATCCATGAATTCTTGGAATTAAATTGGTTTACTGTCAGTTATAAGGATGTCAGGATGACCATACCTATGTCAGATTTAATGGAATTGCAGACTTGGGCGCCGTAGATCCAACTTGTTCTTGAAGAAAAAACGGCCTTTTGAAATTTATTCATTTAATATGTATTTTGTCTTCGTTGTAGATAGTTGTTGGATTATTTAATCCAAACCACCTCTACCCTGTTTCAACTGTAGCGATTTAATTCTCAATTTTGAATTTTATTTAATACGACTGACTCATTCTTCTGTTTTGTTCTGTTTGATATGCTGTTTGGTGCAGGGATGAGTGTCCTGCGGTATGGGCCTCCTCTTCCTACGCGTGGGCTCAATTAGTTTTTAGCTGACTTTTGTTTTGGATAGTCCTGTAGGGTTCTCTTATTAGCCACTGCCTTTGTTTTCTGTGTCTGCAAAGGGAAAACAAAGCTGTCTACAAGTCTAAACAATTCTGTTGTCCAAAGTTTGTTTTGGGGCTCTGCTTATATGAAACAGGGCATTCTCTTATAAACTTCTGTATGAAAGAGAGCACTGCCTTTTTATTAACTTGATATATACTAGCAATGTAGGACATTTAGCAAATGATCTTTGTGCAACAAACATTCAAATAGAGAAGTGATAACTTAAAATCAACTATGTGTCTATTTAGAGCTTCCAAACACAACTTTAGAATAAAACCTTTGAGTAATGAAGATAATCAAACTCCATTAACAATAGGTTCATGTTATGTTTGCTTTAGGGAGAGAGGGAGAAACATGGAGAGATGGAGGGGGGGAGAGTGAGACGAAGAGGGATTAGGAGATAGAGATGGAGATGGAGATGGAGATGGAGATGGAGAGGAGAGGGAGAGATAATGATAGAGGAGAGAGGATAGATATATATGAAAGAGATAAATCTATATAGAGAGAGCGAGAGAGATAGGAAGTAATAGAGATAGGTAAACGTATACACAAGTATTAGCGAAATAGGTATAAAGAGAGGGGGAGAGAGATGGAGAGGGGAAATATAGATAGATGAATATAGAGATAGAGCTAAGTAAGGAGAACCATGAAATGTGTGTGTATATGAGTGATAGAGAGATATGGAGAGAGATAGCGTGGTAGATATATATATATATATATATATATATATATATATAAATAGATAGAGAGGAAGGAGAAAGAGGCAGATAAATATAGAGAGGAGAGAGGAGAAGTAGAGACTCAATCTTTCTCTTTTTACCCTTTTGCTCTATATATTTGTCTTCCTTTTTGTCTTCCTCTATCTCTCTCTATCACTTTTCTCGCTACCCATTTTCTCTCCATTTCTTTGTTCCTATTTAGGTCATATTTATTTCCTCTCTTGGTTAATAAAGTTATTATATTTTGTATATGTTAATTTAATTTGTACTATAAATATATATTATATATTATATGTAGTAATTTGTATTTTAGAATATAATAAATAATAATATTTAAATATATAATTAATTTTAAAATGATTTTGATAGTTTATCTCTCACCATTTATCTCTCTCCCACACCCTCTTTATCCCTCAATCTCTCTACTTATTTTTTATATGCTATTTTAATATGCACTATATGAAAATATATTTATTACTAATTATAGTAATTATATATTTATATGTAATATTTTCATTAAAAAATATAATGTATATAGATAATTGTATTTATTAGATCTATTATTACCATATTATATTTATATGAATTTAATTTTTAATATATATATTTTTATTTATATTATAGCTATTATATATTGTATCATTTTTTAATTTAAGCTGTAATATAAAAAATAATTAATTTTTATTATAATATATTTATATTTGTATTTAATGTTTTTATTCTTGAATATAATATCTAATAATATTAATATACTTTATATTATATATAAAATATATATTATATTTTAAATATAATAATAATAACAATGAAAAATACTTTTAAGCTACTAAATAACTAAATATTATCTAATTATAAGTATATAGTTTATAGTTATCTCAAATTTATGAAAGTTTGAAAAAAGTCATTTAATCAATAGAATGTTGTCAATTGTCACTAAATGTGGCAAGTTGCAGAGAGCACAACATTATGAGTAACAATAATTGGAAGAAATAAATAATATGGAAGTTTAGATTCAAGAATCCACTGAAATGAGTTATTACACAAACCCACTAGACAAGGGAAGGAAACAATGAAAATGTTAAGATGTTGAATGCACATCAATCTTTGTATGGCTTTGGTCATGAAGGATTCCTTTATATATTTCATGTAATGGTAGGTATTTATATGGTAACAAGTTTGTTGCAGGATGGTGAGGGTTGGCTTCTAGATGAGTCCAAAGAGTCTTTGGATTTTATGGATTTTGGTTATGATGTGTGGATTGGAAGCCGCATACAACCATTTTCAACTATGGTCACAACACCTACACCATAAAACAAAAGGTATTGATCACTCACAACCCTATTTTTCCATTTGTGTTACCTAATCTTCCTCACATTTTCAACTATGCTACATCCATGATGCAAACTACTTTTTCAATATTTGGACATTATGGATATTAGTTTTCAATTCTATTTGAAGTTTTAATGGGTGATTTGAGAAATATTTCTTGGATTATAACTTTAAAATTTTAGCCAAATGTTTGATGATTTTTTTTTGGTGGGTTAAATTGAAGGAATTTTGGGATTGGAGCTATGATCAATTGGTAGCTTATGTTTTACTAGCAATGTTGTATTTTTGTATTTCATGACTCGAAAACCCATCTACTATGTTGGGTATTATCAAGAGTAGGATCCATATGATTTTCTTATGTAGGGAGGAGTGAATGCATTTGCAGCATGTACTCAAAATGAGATAGCCAACTTTTTGAAGAAGGCAACCATTCTTAGTGCAATGGGTATGCTGAAGAAGTGTGGAAGGTCAATTATGGAATATTTTGATCTATATTTTGCATAAACTTATGTAGTACATGAGGTCAATTGGTAGGACATTTAGCAAATGAAATTTCTTGTTCAACAAAGGTCTCAATGGAGAAGTGATAGATTCAAATCAACTATGCATCCATTTACAAGATCCAAATAGGAGTGAAACAAAACCTCTAAATTAGGATGATAATTAGTATCTATTACCAATAGGCTCATGTTATGTTTGTAATGGGGAGAGAGAGATATATGGATAGAAAGAGAGTGAGATAGAGGGGGAAAAAGAGAGAGAAAGGGATAAGGAGATGGAGATAGAGATGGAGATTAAGGAGGAGAGGGATATGGAGAGAAGGAGAGGGAGAGAGTGAGGAGAGAGGGATAGAAAGAGATGGAAAAGATAATTATATAGAGAGGGAGAGATAGAAAGATAAAGGTAGAGATAGAAAGTGATGTGTGGGGAGAGGTTGAGAGATATATGAGGGTAGAGAGAGATAGAAGAATAAATATGGATCTAGATAGAGAGGGAGATATATAGAGGAAGATATAGAGAGATATAGAGAAAGAGGGAGATGGAGAGATAGAGTGATAGAGAGATGGAGATATAATGAGATATAGAGATAGGGGGAGAGGGAGAGAGAGGAGAGACATACAAACATAGAGAAGTAGAGATAAATAATTGGAGATGGAGAGAGGGAGAGAGAGGGAAAGAAAAATAGGGGAGATAGAGAGAGGTAGATATAGAGATATATAGGAAGATAAAGAGAAAAAGAGATAGAGATATATGAGAAGAGATACAGAGAGAGGTAGAGATAGAGCTAGATAGGAAAAGAGATCTATAGATATAGAGGTAGAGAGGAAGAGAGATGGATGGATAGAGAGGAAAACATGTATAGAGATAAAAGGGGGGGAGACGAAGATAGAGGTAGAGAGAAAGAATGGGACAAATAGATAGAGAGATAGAGAGAGGTAGAAGGAGAGAAATATAGAGAGATAGGGAGAGAGAAAAAGAGAAAAATATAGAGAGATATAAATGAAGAGGGAGAAGGAGAGGCACATAGATATAGATGGCGAGATAGAGTGACATAGATATAAGGAGATATAGAGAGGTGATGAGGGAGACAAAGATAGAGAGACAAACAAACATATATACTATTTTTTAGTTCCCTTATCCCTGTATACTTCTCAAGATAGAATCTTGACATGTGAGGGATCAAAACATAAAATATTTATAGCAATGATATTTGACATGTTATTTATAAGTGTACTAATTGGTAAGTCTAGGATTTTGTAAAGGAGAGATTGATATGAGATGAAGCTACTTGGAAATAGGATAAGTTATAATTGATTTGACCTTTGGGAGTCTTAAATTAAACTATGCCATTGTTTTCATTATACCCATACTTGTTTTACTTTAGTTTCACGTACAATCTTATGGCTATGAAGATAGTATTTTGATTATAAGTTATTGAATAGTGATATTTTATGAGATCAATTCCTCCTAAGGCCTATACAACCTCACACTCTTCTAATGACTTTTGTGTGTTGATAATCACATTCTAAAATGAATTAACATTATCTTTGTTATTTTATCCAACAAACATATTAAATTTAATTTAATCTAAATTATTCTATGATATCTATTATTTACGAAATAATTACAATATAAGATTAAATTAAGTTATTATTTATTGTATAATATTCAATAGAATTTAAATAATATCTACTATTGATAATAATTTAATTATAATATAATTATGTCTAAAAATATTATTTCTATAAGTATTCAATAATGTTAATATAATTTATAAATTACTATATAAAATTAGATAGAATGTAAATAATATTTAATATTGATCACTAATTTAAATATAATATATTTAATGAAATATATAATGTAAATTAATATAATATATAAGCACAATTCTGAAAGTTTTGAAAGCCATTAAGAAAAAATAGTCATTTGATGGAGGACAAATTTATGAACACATTTCAAACGGTCAGTAAACGTGTCAAGTGTTTCTATCACTTGGTAGATATGCATGTAAAATGTGGATTGGTCTTCGCAATTTCTTATCTATATCGACACCCTTGGACTCAAAAACCAACTACCATGCCACTGTTAAGTGCTGGAGGAGAGACCCATATTGGGCATATCGCAGGGTGAAGCTCGCTGACTGTGCAAAAAGCTTTGAAAGTTATGCCATGGGAGGCAAAGGAGGTGAGATGTACACAGCCAATAGAGATGATGACAATGTTGTAAATCCCTTGCCTAAGACTCTCAAATATGGGGTTACACATGAGCAACCTCTGTGGATAGACTTTGCGAGGGATATGAAGATTGTGTTTCAGATGCCCTTGTTCTTCGCAAGCCACAAGACTGTCGATGAAAGGGGCGAAAGAGTCACCATTAGCAACGGGGCCTGCATAACGGTTTATAATATCAATAGTATTATCATCCATGGCTTAACCATTGACGACTGTCAACCTATTGGATTTGGAAGTGTTTTAATATATGAGTTCACAGGTGTGGTGAAAGATTCTCAAAAATGGATGGTGATGGCATATCTATTATAAATTCTAGACATATTTGGATTGATCATAATGCGGTTTCTCATTGCAGTGATGGTCTCCTAGACGTGATGCTATCCAATTTACTACCATATCTTTGGGATCAATTTGGTTATAGATTTCATATGATATTTTCTAATTAAAATATTAGATTATTTTGGTTCGCTGTTTAGGAATGCATGAAAGATTAAAGAATGCTTTTTTGCACTATAATTTTTTGCATTGTGATTTCAAATTTTTGAGAGGGAATGTTGAAGAAACAAACGGAATTGAAGATAGTTATGTCAGTTAATAGACTCAGTTTTTGCAGCAGCAGTTTGAGAAGAGAATGTTTTTGTTTGTTCTCTGTGTGATTCAGAGAAATTACTGAACAACAACAATTGTGTTTGATTTTTATGTGAGTAGTGATTGCTCCTAAAGAGCTCTGCGTAGCTCCTACCAGTGAGCTCCTAGCAGCTCCTGAAATTGTCTGTTTTGGTTAAGCAACTCATGAATCTCCCAGCAGATTGTAGTTCATAGCTTAGAGTTTTTTTTCAGAAATTTTTGTTTAATCTTTCATGTATTGTCATTTCCAGCTTAGTTAATACAAAAAACAAATATTGCATGCCCAAATTTTTGTCTCTTATTCTTTGTTCTTCTGCATTTGTATTCCCTTATTGTTTTGGGGAAATAGAGCAACAACTCTGTGTTTTTCTGTGTATTTAGAAATTTTGACATGGTATTAGAGTCATAGGCCCTATTTCTTCGTGAGTTAGGGTTTTTTTCTTTTTCTGAGTATTAAGTTTTTTCTCTTGTTGGAGACATGGTTGGAGATGAAGAGAAGAGTTGGCAACAACCACCATCCTTTAATGGATAGAACTATGATGTTTGGGAAAAGAACATGAAGACTATGTAATGGTTGCAATGGCTGGAAAAGAACTATGATGTGATCAGTGGCTTCAATGATGTAACCGATCCTGCAGCATATGCAGTTCTTATAAACAACCAGAAGACCCAGTTGAAGGAGTTGAGGAGGAAAGATGCTATGGCATTGAGTTTGATAGAAGCAACCTTGATAGAGGCCATTTTTCCTAGAATAGAAGCAGCTAACTATGCAAAGGAAGCTTGGGAAATCCTTTAGACCAACTATAAAGGGACTAACAAAGTTATATTGGTGAACCTCCTAATGCTTCAAAAAGAGTTTGAGACTCTTGAAATGAAGGATAATGAGTCCATCTCAAATTTATACATAATACTCTCAAGTTTAATAAACCAATTGAGAGTGAATGCAGAAGTCATGGATGATCAGTGGATTGTGGAGAAAATCCTCAAGAGCTTACCTATGAAGGTTAATCTAGTGGTGATTTCCATTGAAGAGGCAAAGGATCTCACAACGTCGTTCGTTGATGAGTTGATGGGTTCTCTGCAAACCCATGAGCATCGCCTAAATAGGTCTACTACTTCTTCCCAAAAGTAAGTTTTTAAAGCTTAGTCAAATGCAAGAGGAAGGGGGAGAAGAAACAATGGTGGAAGGAGCTCAAGAGTTAGAGGTCATGGCAACTCCGAACAGGGAAATGTTGGAGGAGATAGTTTAGGATGAGCAAATAGCCAAGAGGGAGCGAGCAGATCTCAGACCTGCTCCCGAGGAGGTAAGAAGAACATTAGCTCGTATCAAAAAAATGACAAGAGCAATGTTGAATGCTACTATTGTCATAAATTTGGTCATTATGCAAGTGAATGTTGGACAAAACAGTGTGATTAGTCAAAACAAAATGCAAATGTGGCTGAAGGAAATTATTCCACAACCTTCATCATGTGCAACATTGGTGAAGAAGGCAGCCCTGAAGTCTGGTATTTGGATAGAAGTTACAGCAACCACATGAGTAGTAATGAAAGTTTCTTTTCTTTTGTTGATTAAAATGTTAAGTCTGAGATAAGAATGTGGAACAATGGAATAGTTCCAGTTGTGGGAAGAGGATCTATTATGATCTGCACCAAGCAAGGTGAGAAGAAGGAGATACAAAATCTATTTCTTACTCTTGGGTTAAAACATAACCTCATGAGTGTTGGACAACTGATCCAAAATGGATATAAAATGCTAGTGGAGAAGGGTCAATGCATTATTTATGAAAATAATGAGAAGACGAAAGTGTTTGCAACAGTTCAAATGACAAAGAACCAAATGTTTCCTTTGAAGATTGAGACATGTTTCTCATCTTAGTTCATGTTGCACCTCTCATGAATGGAAAATGTACAACAACACAACAAGTAGCCCTCAAGAGCACCATTCAAGACCCCTCCAAGCTATGGCATCTCAGGTATGGACATTTAGGCTATGTTGGTTTAAATCTTTTGTCCAAGAACAAAATGATTGATGGTTTACCAAGAATAGTAGAGCTTAATGTTAGGTGCGAGGATTGTATTTTGGGCAAGCAACATAGGTAGCCATTTCAATCAGGAAACTCTACAAGGGAAAGAGCACCATTGGAGCTGGTGCACATGGATTTGGTAGGCCCTATGCAAATCATTTCTATTGGTAAAAGAAAAAATTTTATGACCTTTATTGATGATTATGGCTCTAAAACGTGGGTCAATTTCTTGCAACATAAATCTAAAGCATTTGATAAGTTTTTATTCTTAAGGCCTGGGCTGAAAAGGAGAGTGGACATTTTATCAAAGTCCTAAGGTCAGATCGAGGAGGAGAGTATACCTCTAATTAGTTTGTAAACTTTTGTAAGAAAAATGGTATTAAGAAAGAGCTAACAGCCAATTATACTCTGCAGCAAAATGGAGTGGCTAAGAGAAAGAATAGGACCATCGTGGAGATGACAAGGAGCATGATGAAAGAAAAGGGAATCCCAACTAAATATTGGGGAGAGGTTGTAGCAACATTTGTTTATTTAATAAATAGAATTCCAACAAAGGCGATCTATGACAAAATCCCTCAAGAGGCATGGACAAAAGGAAAGTGGAGGGTTGAGCACTTAAGAGTGTTTGGTTGTGTGGTATATGCTCACGTGCCTAAGGAAAAGAGGCAAAAATTGGATGACAAGTGTGAAAAATGTGTTTTCATGGGCTACAGTGAAGAGTACAAAGCCTATAGGCTATATAATCCAGTCACCAAGAAGATAGTGATTAGTAGGGACGTGGAGTTCCTTGAAGAAGTGTCATGGAACACAGTGCTAGTTTTCTGGAAGCTCAGAACCCCTCCTGATAGCTCCTAAAGAAGCAAAAATAGAACAAGAAGTTTAGTAGGATGAGCCTATAGTTTCTCTTGAAAGTGTCAGAAGAGCTCCTGAAGGCTCTTGACAGCTCCTGAAGTAGGTAGATAGTCAAGAAGACAGTCACAGATAGCTAGAAGATTAGCTCCTAAGAGCACCAATCAAGCTCCTGAAAGCTCCTGACAACTCCTGAAGGCTCTTGAAGTGAGTAGACAGAAGGCAAACAGCTAGAGATATCTAGAAGATTAGCTTTTGAAAGCTCTGGGAGAGCTCCTAAAAGCTCCCAACAGCTCCTAAACTAGCATGTTTAGCAGAGTAGCAATAGTAGTGAAAGTTTAGACCCCACTCTCGCCTCCCTAATGCCAAAAAAGACCAAGAGTCTAAGGGAGATCTACCAGAATGAAAGGGATGATGAATAATTTGATGAGATTGTGAATTTTTCATTATTTTCTCATAGTGATCTAATTTATTTTGAGGATGTTGTGAAAGATGAGAAATGGTGTGAGGCCATGGATGAGGAGATAGATGCAATAGAGAGGAACAACACATGGGAGTTAACTAATCTTCCTCCCAACAAGCAATTTATTAGGGTGAAATGGGTCTACAAGACCAAATGCAATGCCAAAGGAAGAATAGAGAGGCATAAAGCAAGATTAGTTGTCAAGGGGTACAAATAGTAGTTTGGGAGAGATTATAATGATACATTTTCCCATGTTGCAAGGATGGAGACCATGCGGGCAGTCATAACAATTGTAGTCCAACACAAGTGGAAGGTGTTTCAAATCGACGTGAAGTCCACCTTCCTAAATGAAGTGCTAAAAGAGGAAGTTTATGTGGAGCAGCCATTTGGATATGAATTTTTGGGTCAGGGTATGTGCAGGATCATGATGGACCAAAAAGTGGCAATATTATGGGTATTTGTAGGGTATGTGGCTGATGACTTTTTTCTTGCCCAAAATTGATGCAATGAAAATGGTTTTTAGAGGAGATTCTCAACTTTTCACTAATATAAATTATGCTTTAATTTGAATTTAATAAATAATTATTATTCATTTTCTATTAGAATTACAACTAAAGTCCTGATCGATAGGCTGATTGAAAAACATCTCTAACTTTCAAACGGTAACACATTTTTTGAATTGGAAACATGTGTCACATTCTATGCTTCACATACTATAGGATTAGAAAAAGAAAAAATAAATTTCATGAAGTTTTGACCAACTTAAGGTGGTCAGACATACAAGTTTTTATATTTTTTAAAAGTTGTAATAAAAAAATCATAATTAATTATTTAGTTGGAAAAAAATTACAAAAAAATATGCATCACATCTGGACATAAGTCCTCTACTTATATATAAAATATTATAAAAAAATATGATCATTTTATTATAGTTAAGGTGGTCAGACAGACACCTACTTCTTATTTTTTCCTTGAAATTCATAGTACTACTACATTGAAATTTCACCAAATAGATTTTATTTATTTTTAAATAAACCTAGTAGTTTAGAAACTATATTAAATTTTCTACAAATTCTATTCTTACATATTTTTGAAATAATATAGATAACTTATTCAAATTTTAATGTCAAGTTGCCTAACACTGATTTTTTCTAAATTTTTTGCCACTTAAGGGCTTGTTTTTTCCATGATGATCCTGCACATACCCATCAAGAACACAAGGTGTATAGGCTGAAGAAAGCTCTTTATGGGCTAAATCAAGCTCCACAGGTATGGTACAATAGGATTGACTCATATTTGATGAGTAATGGCTTTAACAAAAGTAGTAAACATCAAGGTAGTAAATTGTAAGATTTTGATTGTTGTCTTGTATGTTGATGTTTTAGTTTTCACTGGGGATGATGATTTCCTGATTGTTGATTTTAAAGAGGCCATGAAAAGAGAATTTGAAATGATAGATTTAGGTCTCTTGAGATATTTAATAGGCATAGAAGTAAAATAAATGCATGATGGTATATTTATCTCTCAAGAGAAATATGCAAATGAAATCTTGAAAAGATTTAGGATGCTTGAAAGGAAGCTTGCCCCAACACCAACAACCATAGGTCTAAAGTTGAGTAAGGAATATTACAACAACAATGTGGATCTGACCATGTTTAAAAGTTTGGTTGGAATTTTAATGTATTTAACCACAAGTAGGCCTGATATAATGCACAATGTGCGTCTTATTTCTAGATTTATGGAGACTCCAAGGGACACCCATTGGCAAGCAGGTGAAAGAATCTTGAAGTATGTGAATGAAACCAAAAGATATGGAATTTTGTACACAACAACAAATGAGTTTGGGCTAGATGGTTACACAGATAGTGATTGGGCAGGAAATTTGGATGATAGGAAGAGCACATCGGGCTATGTGTTTCATTTGAGTTTGAGAGTCATTTCATGGGCTTCCAAGAAACAACCCATAGTTTCTCTATATATAATAGAAGCTAAGTATATAATAGCGAATGAAACAACTTGTCAAGCTATTTGGCTAAGAAGAATCTTGGAAGATTTAAAGGAAGAACAAGAAAATGGAACACCAATTTTTTGTGACAATGTTTCATCGATAGCCTTAACGAAAAATCTTGTATTTCATGGAAGAAGCAAGCACATTGAAATTAGGCATCATTTTATCAGAGAGTTAGTTGAAAATGGTGGAATTAAAATGGCATTTTGCAGGTTTGAGCAACAACTAGTAGACATATTCACCAAGCCTTTGAGCAAGGACAATTTCGAGCACCTAAGGAGCAGATTGGTCATTGTTGATTTGGATCAGGATTGATCTTGTTTCGTCGACTCAAGACAAAGGGGGGGTGTTGGAAAATTAATTTCTCTTGAGCCTACTCTCACATCAACCCCCTACTTCACCTACTTATCAGGAGCCTCCAACGACAGTGTTTTCAGGATCTTCATCCCTGCAGCTCCTGATAGCCCCAAAAGTTAATGTGGTAGGAATTTTTGAATTCCATAATTTACTATGGTAGGTGATTTCAAATTTTTAAGAGGGAATGTTGAAGAAACAAAAGTAATTGAAGGAAGTTAGTTCTGTCAGTCGAAAGACTCAATTTTTGTAGCAACAGTCTGAGAAGAAAATGTTTTTGTTTGTTCTTTGTGTGATTTAGAGAAGTTACTGAACAACAACAGTTGTGTTTGATTTGTATGCGAGCAGTGATTGCTCCTGAAAAGCTTTGCATAGCTCCTGCTAGTGAGCTCCTAACAACTCCTAAAGTTTTCTATTTTGGTTGAGCAACTCATGAATCTCCCACCAGATTGTAGTTCATAGCTTAGAGTTTGTTTTCAGAATTTTTTGTTTAATCTTTCATGTATTGTCATTTCCAACTTAGTTAATACAAAAAAAAAATTTGCATGCCCATATTTGTGTCTCTTGTACTTTTTTATTCCACATTTTTATTCCATTATTATTTTGGGGAAACAGAGCAATGGCTTTGTGTTTTTTGTGTATTCAAAAATTTTGATATTTTCTCTGTAGCATATGAGAACATGCCATTAGAATGGAAGCTCATGGATATGTTTTCTTATTTGTTGAGCAGGTTAGATTATTTACAGCCTTCAAAAAATTGTTGGTGCAAAGAGTTGTCTCTGAGAGACTTCCATAAGGTGTCAATGAAAATGGCCTCACATTAATAAGGTTTCATTTTCTCCATGCTCTTTTTATTGAGAAAGGATGATTGGAAACTACTTGGATAGTTTTGGAATAAAATTGGTAATAGAACGGGACACAATGTCACATGGAAACCACATGAACTGATGGTGGGACCTTGCATGAAATTTCATGGAATTCTTTCTTTTTTGGTATGCGATAAAGTAGAAATTTCCTTGATATATATGTAACCAAGCTAGACTCCACCACCATTATGTCACAACTTTTCATCATGCTTTGCGTGTGTGGAAGAAAGGGTTAACTCCACTCACACAGTGAATGTAGAAAGTGGTAAACGGAAAACAAGGAAGAGTTTGGACGAGCGAAAACCAATAGCAACGTGGAAAGCAGCAAAAACCAGTGAAAAACAACTAGTAAAATGGCAAAAAACAATTGGGAAAATACTAAAAAAAATAAACGGTTATAATTGATTCAACCCCCTTGCAAGGTTTATCTGCTAATCTCTTCCATTCATGGAGAAAACAAGCTCATGAAGCTCGAAAAGGAAATGCCTTTGGCATAATAATTGCTCCTTATAAATGCTCTAAAAGCCATGTGACACTAATTATCACATGTGAATGGGGGAAGCTAGACAGTAAGAGGTTTTGTGGTGTAGTCATATGATTGGGTGGATTGTATGGTACAAGATACTAAGAGATGATAGTGATGACATTGATGTATGAGGCAGTGTGCCTAACAAGAGGCCCCTTCTTAAGGGCGGTGCCAAGCTAGTCATTGGACTTCTAAACAAAGGGTCTTCATTTGAGAAGGGTAGTTGTAAACCTTTTCTCTAAATCAATTAATAAACTATGTACGAAATTTTATCATCCCTCACATTCTTGTCACTAATATCATCTACTTGTTTATTTATTGACCCACCAATCTGTTGAGGAGATTAAGGAAACTGTATAGAATGGGTATAACTCCTTGTTACATTCGAAGGATGCAGGTCTTAACCGTGTGGCATGGACTACTGAAAAGGATTCGATTCTAACTAAATATATCTCAACTCATGGCCATGGTGGATGGAGATATCTCCCACAAAAATTAGGTGAACTAAAACATTTTCTCTCTCATCTATTTAATGGAATTTTAGATAAATGCTTCATAGTTAGCAATAGGTCTCTTAACTATTTGGATGGATAATTTGTTTTTCAAACTAGGTCTAGTCATTGGTTTATTCAATTGAATTTCATATATTAACATCAAATTCCAATAACGGTAAGTCTCTTAACTTCTTAAATGGTGGGAAATTTGTTTTCCCACACTACTACATATAGGGCGACTTTAAAACATTTTTTGAGTAAATTGTCTTAACTTGAGACAAAAAAAGTTGTGTATTGTCTTAAATGGAAGTTTTTTGACATATGTACCAACTAAAGCATTCAAAAAATGGGTACAAGGATAAACAACAGACCAAATACTATGCATGACTTGCAACAAACATGATCTAAAACAATGTAGCCTAACTTTCCTTGTATTTAATCTAACGAGATTGATGTTTCAACTTGAAAACCTATAAAAATGTAGAAAATATGTCTTGTTCATTTATACAACATTCTTTAGTGTTCATGTATATTATTGAGAAAATATTTGATATAGCTCAACCAAACCACAATCAGAAGCATGTACAAAAAATATAACAT
Organism: Sequoia sempervirens; assembly: GCA_007258455.2. NCBI lineage: Eukaryota > Viridiplantae > Streptophyta > Pinopsida > Cupressales > Cupressaceae > Sequoia > Sequoia sempervirens. The sequence continues at coordinate 128,157 of VDFB02041663.1, forward strand.
TCCATTTGGTTAAGAAGTTAAAAATAATCGACAGTTTTATAAAAGATACCATTCAATTTCAATTGGAATATAAAGATGCATTTCAGCAAGAGCAAAAAGCTAGTCTGTATCATTTTATTTTGTTATTCTTAACAAAGAATCAAAAAGTTGTATTTTCACACTAACAAAAAAAAGAAACTTACCAAATGTATTATGAAATGCCCTACTTGATCCTAGATTCAACTACAACTTCAATCTTTTTTGAAAGAGAAGAAAGGGAAAATAATCTTAAACTATAAACCTCTAGTTCATAATTGGGTTTCTTTTCAACATCTTGATCATTGGGGTCATGTCTTAAATGTGCAACTCTATTGCAGAGCCAAAAACAGAGGTAAAAGGGAGTCAAAGGTTCAATATGTTTGTATATTCATGTTACTCTAAAATTTAGTGAAATTCCTAAAAAAAGGCATCATGTTCTAAGGTTTTATCCAAAAGTTATGGCTCCAAGTCAGACAGTTTGATGTATTTAACTAGTGTTCCATGAAGTTTTAGGGACAGAGACGGGGGGATGGTAGGGGACACATTTCTGAGATGGGAGACGAGGGGCCTAAGTTTGGGGGTGACGGGGGGTGGCACTAAAATACATATAGTACTTGAAAAATTAGTTGTAAAAAGATGTATAACAATATAATTATATAACTGTAGAAGCCTAAGGAATAAGTAAAGTTAACACATAAAAACAAATTTTAAAACTTAAAAGTTTAAAGTCTGAACACAATAACACATTGCAATGATATATCATTTCATTGAACTAGTGAACCACTGAACATTGAAAATCAAAATGAAAATATAGACATTGGAAAATGCAACAAGAACTAGTTAGATGTTTCATAATTTGAGTTTCATAATCATGATTCATGAATCTTAATTACAATCAAGTATCACTGTATCATCAATGTTCAAAATTCAAACTTCAAAAATAGAGTACAAAATAGTAAATACTAATAGTAAATGGCTCCAAGCTAATGGCCTAATGCCTCTAGAAGTCTCCTAGAAGTTTTCTTGGAGTCTCCTAGATTTTCCATGGAGTCTCCGAAAAGTTTCCCTTGAGTCTCCCAGAAGGTTCCTTGGAGTTTCCTCGGGTGGAGGGGACTTCGTGGGGATGTCAAAGAAACATGGAGATGGCAGGGGGATGGCAGAGGGACGTTTCCTAGGCATCTCCCCATCTCGGAAATGCCCCCGTCTCGAAAACAGGTGGTTTTTGGGGGAGACACGTCCCCGTGGAACACTGTTTTAAACCCACTTAAATGATTGTTGAATTATTTTATAAACTTATTAAAGGATTCTAATCATCCTATGTGACAATTAAACATCTTACAAGCATCTAAACCCTAACAACAACAACACAAATGATGGAAAATGTCATATTTAACGAAAAAATGTGTAAAGAGTGACTTTTGGCATTCCAAAGTACGTAATTTTCAGTTTTTGCATTTGATCTTCAGTTTTTGACCTTTAAAGAAGCTAGGGGGGTGCGTTAGATAGTCTCACCAAGCTTGAAAATGTTCAATAGATGGTAGATGGTTTTGAGCCACTGTGGTAGACCACGTGTATGCAAAGTCTATGTGAGCAAGGGAGTGTTAGCTGGGGAATTTAAGAGCTCTATAAATCATTGTCCCCTTCCAATATTTCTCAAGGTACTTAACTGTGGGAAAATTTTAAGCAATCATTATGTTTGATAAATGTAAAAATAGGATATTGATATATTTTTTTTATCAAAAGAAAAGATACCAATGCTAGTCTTTTCACAAACTAAAATTTTTCATGCCAATTTTTATTTGATCTAACCTGCACAGAGTGCTATCTTAGTTCCTTCTTCACTTTTTAAGAAAAAAACATCTCCAGTTTGAGGATGTGGAGTACAGAGTGCAAAACCAAAAGCCCCTAGGAATATGGAATCAACTTTCAAACAGTTGTCAAATTATTGTCAGCCGCCATGAGAACCAGACTTTCAAGAGCATTGTGAATGGGATGACTTGAAGCATAGCTCCTGGACAAATTCTTGCATTGATGGGCCCCTATGGAAGTGGGAAGACTGCTTTTCTCAAAATTGTGGGAGGGATACTGTAGGGAGATATCAAAGGAAATATAACTTACAATGATATTCCATATAATACTGCTCTAAAGAGGAGGTATAAATATCTAAGTCTCCATTTCTATGTCTATCCATTATACCTTTCTTTTAGATCTATGAAACATAGAAATGTTAATGACATCCCAATTCTTGCTTGAATCCTCCCAGGATTAGATATGTTACTCAAGAGGATATATTGTTTCCTCAACTAATAGTCCAAGAGTCATTGGTTTTTGCTGCCCTTCGGAGGCTTACAAACAATATGAGTCACCAACAAAAAACTTTTAAGAGCAGAGACTGTCCTTCCAGATTTGGCTCTAGAGAGGTAATCAGTTTGTGCTTGTTTGGACATTTGAATTTTTAACATCTAAACTCTAGTGTTTGCAATGAATTTGATTAAAAAGGTTCTTGGAAAAGACCTAGTGAAATTTTTAAAATTCTTCAACATTTCAGATTATACCAAATGATCCATAGTATAAGATTATACTTGCAGACAGGAGCTTGGAAATATAAGATGCCTAGCATTGGAAAAGGTTGCATCATCTCTTGACCTACCATGCAAGTATCATAGTCTGGGCTGTCCCGATATTTTCCCATATTATAATAAGCTCAAACATGAAGCACAATGTACATTTCAGCCATACAATTGCCCTTATGCAGGGTCAGAGTGTTCTATCACAGGGGATATACAAGCACTTGTGGTGCATATAAGGGATGATCATAAAGTTGATATGCACAATGGTAGCACTTTTAACCACCGTTATGTAAAACCCAATCCACTTGAAGTTGAAAAGACAATAATTATTATTACATAACACATAAGAATACTCTCAGTGAGCTGGAAATGCTCACAACTCTTTGGTGATGATATAATCTTCATTGAAAATGTTCCAACAGTAATAGGATTATTCTCAATTGGCAAGATGTTGTCACAAATAGAGGCATATGAAAAGGTAATGTGAAAGCGTTTCCATTGCAGAAAAGGAAGTGACTATGTCATCCCAACATGGTTCGATTATGTTGATTCAAGCAACAAGATTCATAGATGGAAAAGAAAATATTAAAAGATAACTACATATTGTTTTGGTTTTAGAATTTTCATGATTTTAGAACACTTGCAAGTTGATAATATGGGACAATGAACAAAACCGGTTTAATTACAACACATTATAATATCTACCAATGAAAACTAGAAAATAAAAAGAACACCTGAAAATCACCTCCTCTTGATAAGGACCTAACTCTCCTTCTAGAGAAATCTCCTAAGATTAATACAAGGTCATGTGAATATCCTTATTATTTTCATTCTAATGTTACCACATATAGGTCCAATTACAAAGATCGAAAACAAAAAATTTATGTCAACTAAAAGTTGAATTGAACTATATAAACCTAATGGCTCCTTTTATATCTTTGAGCAGGTTATTCCCTAATCTAAAAACTAAACTAAACAAAGGACTTTATTGATAGAAGACTCATCTAATATTAGATTCTCTCTAGTGTTTTATTCTTGAGACTCTTGGTCGCTTTATTCAATATTAAAAAGACCAATAACCTAACTATAAGATATCCTTTATTGAAGGCACGGTGGAATACATGCATTTCACAATTAAAGGAGAGTTCCTTCAAGTGGAACTTAAGTTTAATTAATAGAAGATATAACTTAAGGTACTTAGAAATTCCTATTCTTGTGTGGTTTCATCAAGACTAAATTTGGGGAGTGGAGTTGGTCGAGCCGTTTTTGGTGCAGATAGCTCATCATTTGAAATCTTATCCTCCACTGCTCAAACTCCATCTGAAGCTATGTGACCTTCTCCATGTCTATTTTTTTTTGTAATGAACCACTCTGAAGAGATCTATAATGGTAAACCTTGGTTCCTGTAACTGATTTTCCATAAAAACATATATATACATTCATTGGAAAAAGAATTCATTAAATCCTTGGTTCTTGGCAGTGAAGTAATATGTGTTGCTATGCCTCTCATAGTTTAATTGTGGTTGAAGCATCTCTCGTTCTGTCTAAATTGTTAGTGGAGAATTGTTATAGATAAAGCTTTAGTTTTATTTAAGGGCTATTGTTGAGTAGCAAAGGAAAATTTACAATTTTCTGTTTCATTTTATTTCACATTTATATATTGGTAAGAGGTCCAGAAGTTATAGCTATTGGATCTGCTACAATTTTTTGAGTAGTTTAGGATACTTAATTCCTAAGCTTGTATTCTTTTTATTTTAAAGATAAACACAAATATGTGTTATAAATTACAGTATCATTTCAACGTAGAGTTATTTCCAATAAATCTACCACAACACTAGTAGGGAGTTGGGTATAACAATTTATCTTCTAGATTGCCTTGTTTGAAAGGTGAGCATAAAATCTCCCTTGTATCAGTTTTAAATTTCATTGCACCAGTTTGGTATATCAAAACACAAAAATGGTAGATTTAATGTCTACTTTGTAATATTTATTGCCCCATTTGCTTGAAAAAACACAGAGGCAATGGGTTTAGATATACTAGCATAGCAATTCACAACTAGGTTTTCATGTTCACAACCATAGAGACCATATGTTTCAGACTCATTACACAAACTAACCATAATGTTAATTATGCGTTGTATACTTACATATTCTACAACCCATCATACCTAGTGGGGCCAATGGTTTATACCTATTGTTTTTAATACTGCTTAGTGGTTTTCTATGGTGATGAGCCTATAAGTACTCAAATAGGGATCAGGGTTAGAAACAAGCAAGAAATATCTTAATAGACTTATTGTATTGTGAAAATTTGAGTTAAGTTTGTGAGTGTTGTTTTTGCTGGTATTTTTCCTGAAATAGTTTCCTAGGATAAATAATTGTGTTATATTGTGAGTGTGCTATTATTTTGTTTATATTGCATTTAAGAATCTGTTAGCATTACTTCTCTTGCACATGATCATTGGTATTACTATTATTTCTCTTCACAAAATACATATAAACAAAATAATAGTTTATCACTGTAAAGGATGTCAGTTATTAATATTAAGCAGTTTATTTAGAGTCCAAAAAACAATCAATGGATTAAAGACTTTAGAAATGAACCTTGGTTGTTAGTCTTTTTATAGCAGTTTGTTGTGTCCACATATGTTGATGCTCCCTAATGCTTACTTTCAAGCTGTAACAGGTAGATGCATTATAAACAACTTAGATACCAACATTTGTTTGAAACTTCCAACATACCAAACAAACATTGTATGCATTTTTCTTAGCAAAATTTTAAATGGCAGCTAGAAAGCTTGATATAAGTAGATGTCACTTTGTCTCCTATACCATACAAACAACTCTCTGCATTAGGATTCATTTGAAGAAATACATTTTATGCAACTTACACTTAAGTAAATAATTAACAAAATTGTGTGAGATATTGTGTTCTATATAAAGTAATAAAGATACATGAAAATATCTTCATAAGAATCTAAAATGATTTGTGTTAACACGTTGACTCTTTCAAAGTTCTTACAAATTCCCTTCAATTGAATAAAGTGAAGTTCCTAATATTTTTAGCATATATTACCATACTTTACAAACAACATGACAATAAGAACATTCAATTTCACAATGTCAATTTCCACCTATAGAATCTATGAATCCTAGGTCTTCACTGCTTATTCTTAGAGTCAAATTCTCCTAAATGACTTGCATGAATGATTAACAAAAGAGAAAACTTTGTCAAAATAAAAATTGACATGGCATATGCTTCTTGGAATTTTCTCATATATCTAAGTTCTAGTCTGAAACAAGGTTGACTAGAATAAGCACTTCAATAAGTATAGGAACTATTTAATTCATATTCAAAGAACTTCCACATAGTGAATGCTATTATGCTAAACATGAAAACCATGATATGATTAACTAAAACACTTTGTTCAGGCATGCCTAAAATAAAATCCTCCTTTATGAATAACATGCAACAATGAGAAGAATATTTTTAAAGCCCAGCTTCTAGGGGATTCCATGATTTAAAAAAGTAATAATCTAAAAAATTGCATCCTATTCAGTTCCAACCAAGGAAATTGAATTATAAAGAAAATTATTTTCACCACATATGTGAATGAAAACTAGGAAAGTTGGTTGCAATAATCGATGTAAGGAACATAAAATATCTTGCAAAAACTGTAAAACATATGTTTTTTAATCATTAACTAGTTCAATTTTTTGATCATAAAAATGATATGAAATATTACTCTATGTGCTACCTATTAAATCCTAGGTTAGTGTTTTATTTCATTAAAATGATATTGCAAGTATCAAAAACAAGAACATAAATACCTAGTCTGCCATTTCCAATAGACACCAACGAAATAACCTAATAGAAAGCTACAAAGAAAAGTGTGTGGATGCTTGGTAGGATCATTACATAAATAGCTACTAAAATATATGAAAACATGTATCCCAAAAAAAACCATAAAATTATTCTAAAATATAGCTTGAGCAATTAAAAAAAATGATGATTTGATTAAAACTTACATAGAAATTGGTTATGAATTGTTGATGTAGAATACCCTAAAATACATGGATTTAAATTAATTATAGCATGAAAATCAAACCAAACCTACACCTAAACCATACTCAAATATACAAAATATGATAAGAATTTGACAACATAATTCAATCACTAAACAAATATAGAGATTTCTAGTTAATTGAAGATTTTGTGTTATCTACAAACCATCAACTATTATAATATTTGAAAAGTGAAGGTCACTTGAATCAAAGGCATGAGAGAATCTCTAATGCAACAACTGGTAATATTCAAGATAAATACTTTACTAAAATGTTATGGTATAAATTTTAGTTCAGATACTTGCAAAGAATCTTCTCTAGTAAAATATTCTCATTGAGCAAAGAAAAAAGCCTTAAAATATATGATTATACCATTCTTATTTTCACTACATTTACCAAGTCATAAATTTATTTTGATTTAAGTTCCTCTCTCATCGTATGCATGACACCAGTAATGGATCCTTATGAAAGTTGTCTGATTTGAAAGCCATGATTTGCTTATGTAGATTGATGATATTATACATTTTGGGTTAATTAAACTGTATTTTGGGTTAATTAAGTTGTGTTTGTATTTTGGATTAATTATGACTATTCAACAACCCATCCAATGCATGCCACAAATGAATTTTCATTAGCCCATACACATGTTATAAAATGCCCCTTGCAATAATTTATTAAAAGGTCCTTTACAATTTAGCCCCTTGAGGAACCATGAAAATAGTCAACTAATTAAATATTAGAGCATCATGATACAAAATCACAACATAGGAGCTAACATATGGGCATTGCTTCCCAAGCCTAGTATTTTTCATATGGTATGATAATATGTTTAGTTTAGAAAAGAGAAATTGAAATCAAAACTGAGATTTGTTCAGTTATTACCAAAGAAAGTCAAGAATACTGAGAGAACCAACCTAATAACTATCCAAAGGAACACCCAAAACAGAGAACCAACCTAATAGAGAAAAATAATAATGAACCATATATGGGCTTATCTCTCATAATGTTTTCATAAAAGAAATGATGATACCAATTTCAAGAGCATGCATAAGGCATCCAGATCCTCAAGTATATTAATCTTTTCCTTGGTGATGAGCAACATATATGGCAAATATTTTCTAGGGACAATTTTTGGTTGCACATAATTCTATTGTTTCCTATTTCTACCCAGCTTAAGTAAAGCAAAAACATTATAACAAACCTTAATCCTAATTCTAGGCATATCCACAAACTCCCTTCAAATCATGGTTGTATATCACAGAAAATCAAAAATACCATAACCATGAAATTAAGGGATCACTCAATCGTTGCCTGAGCTAATAAATGGGATCCCAACATACAAAAATTCATAGATAACCAAAACAAGGTAATGTTGTAGAAGTACATTTGTAAAAATAATAACCCACAGGAATACCCAAAACAAAGAGACAAGTTCAAAACTAAAATAAAGAAAAAATAATGAACCATATAGATGATCATCTCTCTTAATCACATATTCATAGAACAATGTGTTAAGAATCTAAAAATCTTGCCTCTTTTTGTCTAAGGAATTGATATGTGACTCCTCCAAAAATCAGTGACAATTTTAGTTGACAGTGTTGGGAAATCCTCATGAAGGGCGTGACTTCCTCTGCATTGAAAGGGGCAACTCCTTTATAAAAAAAAAAAGTTATTTACAAACTTACACTATTTACAAGTTTCGGTTTGGGGGATAGGAATAATAGAAAATGTAGAAAGAAAAACATGCAAGGCAGTATTTTTAGGTCTTTGCATCAGGCTTAAGCAAAAACTGACATTAAACACTCAACTCAAAGAATTTTTTGTCCAAATTCTCAAATACACATTCTTCAATTTCTAAATAAATTCAAGAGAAAAAAAAACCATGTTCACAAACAAAACGAGGACATACATTTTTTTTTAATTATGGGTAGTCAAGTCACAACTATTGGGCATTATATACATAACTACTATCACAACTATTGGGCATTATATAAACAACTACTATCAGAACTATTGAAACATGCTCAACTACTGAATCCTCTCCCCTATTCCTTTCCTTTTTGCAGGCATACCCATACCAGGGGGATTCCTTGGAATTTTCCCCCTCTATGCCCTAAATCTCAAATTTTCTCATAAACAAACAGAAAGCACTGCAGAAATTTGAGGATGGCTAGCCATCCCCACTTAAAAATAGTCAAAAAATTAAAATAGCAGCCCTCTTCACCAAATGTTCTACTAGTTTTTATGTTTAAACTTTAAACAACAAGATATGTTTTTTTCACACTATTTTATCCATAGTTCCATCACTGTACAAACAACTACTATGATCGTTAAACAACTAGGCATACATGTGTGTATAGAGGCTACAAATTTAAAAGATAAAAATTTGGCTAAGGTATGGATCGCCTCATTATAACCTAGAGAAACAAAATGAGGGCTAAATTAGGAGTGAATGTTGTAGAATATTTTAGCTATCAGAACAAAAAACTACCTACCAATCTTGCTAGATATCCTAGTTAGGCAAGAAAAACCACCTGAATTAGGCTCCACTAGATCTTTGTTTGACCTGTTTTAAAGATGACATCCAATGATATCTCGAATAGCAAAAATGTTGCATGTAGTTTAGGATCCCTGGAAATCTAACAAGGTAGAAATGATATTAATATAATGCCATTAACTACACCAAAACACACAACCCCTATGCATGCTTAATCTTTCTAAATTCAAATCTCATTTATTGACCTTAAAACTTCCACACCGTTTATCCAAAAGAGTTTTGGCAATGATATAAAAAAAATTATAAGTATGTTTACATGTATGTATGCAAATAAATTACTTTAGATAGTATATAAGAAATTTTGCAGCCACAAACCAAAAAAAGTTTCATATGTGTGAGATAAGCAATTGACTCTTTTCTCCACTAAGTGAAAGTGATGAGGGGCAACACAATATTTTTTCTATGTTTTTGTCGTTTTGTAGTAGAATCTTGCAGTATTTGGACATTTTGTTGTATTTTTTAAATTTTATATAATATATATGCACATTGACAATGAAAGTAAATATATTTTGTTAATTTATTAATTGACTCTCATATGAATCTTCGACTCAACTCTAATGTTTTGTATTAAAGATCTATAATGCATATGATGAATGTCTTATCAATGTTATAATATACATATTTGTAATTTTCTTTATATTTTAAAAATTTTCCCTATTAAACAGTTGTCCCCTACCATCACCTAAAATTGCCTCCAAAAAAATCTATCCCAAAAATTCATTCCCATCCCTTCTAGTCCATATCCCAAAAACTTGATGTAACATAGAATTCCCTTCCATTTATCTTGATTATTTTAAAATATGTGTTGAAAGCATGCCTGGAAGACATTTTTCCACTTGTACACTGGTAGAATAGGCAGTTTGAAGAGCCATATTGCCATTTTCGCCATTCTTAACACCATAACACTTAAATTTTTCCATGTTTTTCCATTTTTTTCCAGTGTCTGAATTTACAACATTTTGGCTCTCCCAAACAAAACTAGAATGAAAAAATAACCCAATCAATGAGTGGAACTACCAAAACAGGGTAAAATGAGGTAAACAACTACACACAAAATGATGAACAGGGAAAGTTTAGATAGGGGTACAAAAATGAGAAAGCCATTTTGGAGACATTTTCTGTCTGCACATCATTATGTTGTTTCCTATTCCCAATCATATTAGGGAAAGCGAAAAACAACCATTCAATCTCAATTCTAGGTATATCCACAAACTGCCTGAAAAATACTACCATAACCATAAAAAAATGGGCTCCACCAACATAATATCATACATAAAAACCAAAATTTCATGACTGCTAATAAAAGGTGTCTCAAAAAAAATTCCATTTTAGAAAGATCATGCAAATCTTTCCTTGTCTTAGTGATAATAGAAGCTACCAAGACCACTTGGAGCATAGATATATCTAATTAAAAGGTAAGAGTTTAGAGAAGTTCTTCAGTACAAAAAATAAATGGCATATGTTACACTGATTATATATACATAAACTCCTTGGAAAGTGATTCATTCACTAACTATTCTAACGAAGTACCTGGACTTGTTTGAAAAATATGTAGACAGCATTCAGGTTCCTTAAAATTGGCAATTAGGGCATGTATATATGTGTATTTTATATAGGAAGTTATTGAGTGCAATAAGTTAATGACTCATGAGCTATGAAATTGATTTTATATGCATTCACCCCTTTGAAACTAATCCATTCAGTAACTATTCAAATTTCTAACAATTAGTATTGGATTTGTTTTATATATAAGCAAACAACACTCAAGTTATATGGCCAGGCTAAATTAAGTGAGATGACACAATGCAATATCATAAGAACACAAGGGGTTATACTCACATGCCATGATTCAGGTGGTCTCCATTAAGTATGAAAGTCATACAGACTTTAGATCAAACATAAGACTTATCCTCGCATTATATTATTGGGTGCGACTTATGGCGGCTAAAGAGGTTCAACATCCTCTTTTAGCAATGATAGCTCTAGCTTATGTAAGCTATTTGGAGGTAAGCAGAAAGGACAAGCCATTGTTAAAGATGGTTGATAATGTTGGGTATAACAGCCACAAAGTTATTATGTCCAACAACTATCTCTCGCACCACACACTACCATTTGCTCAAATAGAGGAAATTGCTGCACTAAACATTCTGAAGGCATCAAATGATGAGAAGAGTAAAGGGAAATAGAGAGTCAAGGAGAAGGAAAAGAAAATGGTACAAAATAACATAAAAGGTGATAGGGACAGCACTAATAGAGTGACAGAGAAGTGTGTAGATTATATGGAGCAGGAAATTACAAATCCTCAATTGTGAATATGGATCCTATAGATGTGTGGGTAAAGGATATGGATGGTGAATCAAATTTTGGCATCTGTGAGATGATGAGTTCATTGCTTTTGGACCTTGGTCAATCTATTGATAGGTGAAGCATGTTCGATGTGGCACAATCACTCAATTTTGTGTCCACGCAGCCCATGACAGCCAAAGCATCCATTCTTCAAAGGGATATTTGCAACCCAATTTGAGGTGTTTCCCAACTATTACTTAGACCATTTGCACAAATTAATGGACTGATAGGCCAGGCTGAATAAAGGGGTGCAGAAATAACCAAGGCTCTGAATGTTAAAGAGGCTATTATTGTGGATAAGAAATATTGTGATTCATCCTCAGAAGAACAATCAGAGGAGGTGGTCAATAGAACATCTACCACCCTATTCTCTTTTCTTTTGATGTAATCAATATCAAAGTTTTATCCACTTAAAAATTCCAACCATCACCATTTTCAGGCATTCAGGTTAGGTTGGATGATATATCTTAGTCCTAAGTGATACCTCAACCCTCTATCCTAGAAAATGATGGTTTTATGTTTAAGTCTTTGACTTGCTTGGGTAAGGGTAGTTTTGTATTTACTTATACCCTATCTCAAATTTGTTAAAATAATTTGGTTAAGAGTAAAAGCTCGGCTTCCTTTCATGCCATGACCTCAACCCAATCAATGAGACAACATAACTGCCTTGTCTATCATGCGACCACATTTCTTTTAGGCATTTTTCCAAGCGGTTTATTGCCTTGCCTATGCTTTGTATTTTGCATGCATGTTTATCTATTGAATTTTTTCCCTATTACTATGCTGTGATAGACATCCTTGCTCCATTCCTTACCACTTATTTTGGCTTAGGCTCATAAGATATTTGGAAAGCTTGTGGAATCGGCCATGCATGTAATGTCCCCTTATTAGAGACCTAAAATGCACAAGTTAATTTTTTGTTATTTTAAAGATTGTTGGATGGAATAAGATAAATGAAATGCATTATTATCAACTAGTGCATAACTAACATGATCAGGAATGACTTCTTACTCCCAAGCGGAATAGATCTTCATCTCATTCCTCTTCCTAATCTCGTTGGATGGTAGATTTACTATGCCAAGGACACGTGCACGATCTCAAGTTGGACACCCTCAAGGTTTATTACCTGTCTTGGGCTCCGTACAACATTGGATCAATTTACCCGCCTTTCCCTCCACACACTCCCTATCCTCATCGAGCATTAACGAAAGGAATTTTGGCCCAAAGTCTATTCCCTTAGTAGTAAGATCATCTTTACTTATTCAGACATCATAATTGCTATAAACAATATTATAGTGGATTGATAAATAGCATTCATTAATTGCATACTGTCTTAGTTTTGTATATAAAACTTAATAATTTGATATTTATGTTCATTAATTGTAACCCACATTAAATTTGTCTTGACTCTTATAATATGTTTGACAGATTTACAGTCCAATGGTTTCACACTCATACAACCATTGAACTCAGTATGCTATAAACTCTGAATTCCCTATCATGAGGTTTTGAATTACTTCATGCACGCAATAAATGGGTAGATATATATATTTGATGATTCTAAATACATCAAGAAATTATCGTAATGTATTCATATTTCTATACTGTGTTGAAACTAATTTACAGACCAACGTGATTGCAACTACTTTCAGATTATTTCTAATCTTTATAAACGATCACTACGCAGTATCCACTGTAGAAGATTCGATTTATAATAGAGCCTGCAATTTAACATACTGGTAAGGATACTTACCTCGTGTGGCTTACTCAATCCTGTACCTCCAAATGTGTCCTGCAGCCGAACGAGCTTCCTTTCACCACGTCCCTTTTTGGTTGATTCTCTCTTATTAATATTCAATGCTGCCTTTCTTAGTTTCTTCTACCTGAATGATCTTCATATATATATTCTCTTTACTCTCCCATTGTCTTCCCATTCTTCACTTATTCCCCCTTTCCTCTCGTGTTCCTTAAGCAATTTATATCCTGTCTCTAAAAGGGATACCACTTCATAATAAAGGGATGCATCCTTGTGGTTGCTCCTTTCTAAACCAACTTAAATCATTCTTAATCACTGTGTGTAGAGCTGGTTTATTAATCAATTGATATCAGATCTTTGTCTTAATCGACCTTCTTATATTTGTTGCATAAGGTCTCTGGTCTCAATCGATAGTGTTGTGAGCTCTTATGGCAGCAGAAGATAATAGTCCGGAAGTGGTCGATCTACTGTATGCAATCATTAATCATCGTTGGAATACAAATCCCATATATAACGTCAGGTATATCAATAGTCATTAACGCATTTAGGAATGGCGGCGCCAACAACAGAGACCCTGATATTTCTCATATAGGAAGCGGCAACCTCTGGGTTATATTATCGCCTCCGTATACTTAGTGAATATTATAATGTTAGATTTTATATTTGTATTTAACGTAATTGTCCAATATTGATAATTTAATCATAATATTATTTTTGTACATATTTGAATGTTAATACTTATATCCAATGATATTCTAGGTTATCTTAATTATTTTATCTTGGAATTGTATTCTATATTATTACAATGATTATAGAATCTAATATGCATATTCTGGGCAATACGATATAATAATTATAATTATAATATTGTCTTCCGACAGTTATAATTATAATGGTATCAAATCATTCATATTTGTAAGTATGCCTTTGCTACCTTAGTGTCAACTTTCGGGGACATGACAGTCCTCCCCGCCTAAGATTGCTTGTCTTCAAGCAATCTCAATTCAAACATCTTTTCACTTCAATAGTTATAGCTCCTCAACTCAAGAAGTAGTTTGACAAACAAAATTTAAGTAATTTTCAAACATAAGACACCATGGAGGAACCTTGTTTGAAAACACATTAGGGATGAAGCTAACACCCAGATATATTTAATGAGGCATACACATAAATGCATGTAGTCCCTTGTCGAAGCACATCTGGGTTACAATGTATACAAATAAACACACATAAGTCACAAAGTGTGAATGCATGCGCATTGTAAGATATACCCATGAATATCAGTCACATAGTGAATCATAAAGTAAGCCATGTAAAGCATACACAAAAGTCATAGTAGGAAGTTGGATATTTCTAGATACACATAGGTCATGCGGCAAATACTTGAATGCATTTGAATACTTGAATACACTTAGGGTATGAATCATAGTCATATAATATACTTAATAATGTACACATAAGACATGAAGCAATCACTCAAGGCATGGATCATACCCTCAAATACAAAGGAAAGTGCCCCAAACATTTATGCACGTAGGTATTGCATTCGAAGACACATGAGATAGGAATCAAACACCAGCATACATGAGAAGAGCAAATATGTTGAAAACATCTAAGGTATAAGCAACCATCTGAATATACAAAAGGAGTGAAGCATATCATGAGATATGTACATGGAGTGTAAGATATCTGTTGTAAGCAATAGTACACAACTTCACTAAGCATGAATCATTCACATGAGAACAAATGATTACTTATAAGTCATAGAAATACATGTAGGGATACGCAAGGTATTGGAATATACATTGGGAAGATCATATACACGAATACACATGAGATATGTAGATCATAACACAAAGTACATACTAGCCTTCAAACATGAGGACATAAATCATTTAAGAAGTAGATGAAGCAAGAAGTGTACACATTAAGCATACATATAGGAATTTACACACATAGAGTGATATGCATTTAGTCATTACATAAGACATGAATATGTAGAGCATTCACATACACTCAATTTTACTTCTATGCATGGAATAGAAGCATATCATGCATTCAATACAATATGAAGCATTCATAAAGCACAAAATGATCATACAAGTAGAGCATAGGTATAAGAATGCTCATAGAACACTTAACAAATACATATAAGGCATGAATTACACAACACAGAGTATACATCTAACAACAGGGCAATCATGTATTACAGTACATCAGTCATGAAGTAGACAAGTAAGATACTAAGCATGTCCATATATATACCATGGAACCAAACATCATAAGATCATGAAGTATATGCACGAGTGCATGAAGTCACAAGGCATATGTATGAATGCATGTAAGTCATAAAGTATACACTTGAATACAAGTCACAACAAATACAAGGTCATAGAGTACACACTTGAATACATTGTCATGAAGTACACACTTGAATACATCGTCATGAAGTACACACTTGAATCTACTAGAATACACATAAGCCACAAAGCATGTACTTGAATACAGGAAAGCTACAAGGTGTACACTTGAATACACTCGAATACACATAGGCCGTAAGCGATATACTTGAATACATATAAACCAAAAGGTATACACTTGAATACAAGTTGTGTACATGAATACACTTGAATACGTAATTCACCAAGTCATAGAGTATACAAATGCAAAGTTGTAGCGTATACACTCAAATACAAGTACAAAGCATAGAGTATACACTTAGATAATACAAATCATGGAGTAAACATTCGAATACAAATACAACTATAGAGTACCCACTTGAATGTAATTGCAAGGTCATAGAGTATGCACTCAAATACAATCACGAGACAAAGTATACACTCAAATACAATCGAATGAAGTATACTGTCAGACAATGGGGAAGGGGATCCAATGCATCCCATACTACATCATTGTCCCATCCACCCTCCCAAGGTCATCAGGTATACACACAAATACACATAGTACACAAGGTATTCACATGAACATAAGTTACAAAGAATACATATGAGTCATGAGGTAAACCTTTAAATACACTTGAATACACATACATTCTCTCAAAGTACACACTAGGATACATGCAATGCACACGTAGTATACACAAGATGGTAGAACATGCTCTAATACCACTTGTAATGTCCACTTATTAGAGACATAAAATGCACAAGTTATTTTTTCTTTTATTTTAAAGATTTTTGGGTGGAATAAGATAAATGAAATGCATTATTATCAACTAGTGCATAACTAACATGATCAGGAATGACTTCTTACTCCCAAGCGAGATAGATCTCTTCCTCATTCCTCTTCCTAACCTCGTTGGATGGTAGATTTACTGTGCCAAGGGCGTGTGTACGATCTCAAGTTGGAAACCCTCAAGGTTTATTACCCGTCTTGGGCTTTGTCCAACATTGGATTGATTTACCCACCTTTCCCTCCACACACTCCCTATCCTCATCGAGTGTTAATGAAAGGAAATTTGGCCTGAAGTCTATTCCCTTAGTAGTAAGATCATTTTTACTTATTCAAATATCATAATTGTTGTAAACAATATTATTATGGATTGATAAATAGCATTCATTAATTGCATAATGTCTTAGTTTTGTATAGAAAACTTAATAATTTGATATTTATGTTCATTAATTGTAACCAACATTAAATTTTTCTTGACTCTTATAATATGTTTGACAGATTTATAGTCCAATGGTTTCACACTCATACAACCATTGAACTCAATATGCTATAAACTATGAATTCTCTATCATGAGGTTTTGAATTACTTCTTGCACTTAATAAATGGATAGATATATATATTTGATGATTCTAAACACATCAAGAAATTATCATAATGTATTCATATTTCTATACTGTGTTGAAACTAATTTATAGACCAACGTGATTGCAACTACTTTGAGAGTATTTCTAATCTTTATAAACGATCACTGCACAATATCCACTATAGAAGATTAGATTTATAATAGATTCTACAATTTAACATACTGGTAAGGATATTTACCTTGGGTGGCTTACTCAATCATGTTCCTCCAAATGTGTCCTATAGTTGAATGAGCTTCCTTTCACCACGTCCCATTTTGGTTGATTCTCTCTTATTAATTTTCATTTATGCCTTTCTTAGTTTCTTCTACTTGAATGATCTTCATATATATATTCTCTTCACTCCCCCATTGTCTTCCTATTCTTCGCTTATTACCCCTTTCCTCTCATGTTCCTTATGCAATTTATATCCTATGTCTCTAAAAGGAATACCACTTCATAATAAAGGGATGAATCCTTTCGGTTGCTCCCTTTCTAAACCAACTTAAATCATTCTTAATCAATCTGTGTGTATTATGATGCTTTATTAATCAATTGATATCAAATCTTTGTCTTAATTGACCTTCTTATATTCATTGCATAAGGTCCCTAGTCTCAATCGATAGCACATTATGAGCTCTTATAGTAGTAGAAGATAATTGTCCGGAAGTGGTCGATCTATTGTATGAAATCATTAATCATCATTGGTATACAAATCCCATATATAACATTAGGTATATCAATGGCCATTAATGCTCTTGCATCCCTATTGCATCTCCACTCCTATCATCGTGATTCATATTCATCGCAATGATTACCAAGTGAATTAATATATATTTTTGTCAACACTAGTATATTGACGTCGTCCTTGCATACATGTCTACCATCACGGTTATGTGAGATGATGTTGGCTGGATATTTGACACAACAATGGAGTTCATAATTGGTATCCTATAAGACCCAATATATATTGTGTGATTTTCCATGAAATAACATGGATCAACACCAAAGCTCATTACAATGGACCAATATTTATAGCGGCAATATTACTTGGAACCCATACAATGTTCTTCAACTGCCAAATGTATGCATTTAGGAATGACAATGCCAACAATAGAGACCCCGATATTTCTCATATAGGAAGTGGCAACCTGTGGGTTATATTATTACCTCCATATACTTAGTTACTAGCGCTTGCACTTCAATGAGGTGCAATGGTTACGCCGATAGCAGGATATACTATGGAAATATATTGAAGGGCAAGGGAAAAAAGCACAAGAAAATGTTAATTTATTTTCTTAAGACTAACTATTTATATAGCAAAAGTCAATTGATGATGGGATGCGAGAAGATTTGAATATGAACAAATGGAACTTTATTTAAATCGGTATGTTATGCTAAATGGTTTCAGAACATAATATTTTTTGTACAATGGAAGAAGACCTGTAACTTAAAAGGTCAATTGGATTAAGTAAAATTGTTGCTGGTTAATGATATACCTTGTAGCCGAATGTAACATAATGGAAAATTGCATGTAGCGGGAAAATATTTTTATAATACAAAAACTATTTTATGACACATGAAATATGGAATTGTTTCTTGTTGACTTTTTTGTCCTGTTGTCCACAATGAACTTACCTAAATAAAACATGTATGTTCAAGTCTCACGATCCTAGTTGCTAACAAATTTATTTGGTTGGCAAGAACTTTATATCTTCATTTTGTCTTTATAATTGAGATGGTTTAACATTGTCAAAGTGAGGTTTGAATTTGTAGACTATCTTAGATAAGCTCATGCCTATTTCTATGTGTTTTAGTTTGCCTATCTATGTTGGGTTTAGAAAATAGAATAAGCATTCTAATACCCTCACTATTTACTCAACTACATGTGTTGTCTTATTGGGTAGCACATCATTTACCTTACACCATCATTCCATAAGCCATATAGAGTAATTTTAAATAGCCAACTATAATCTATACAACAACCTCTTTCAAATCGTTTTGTACACCAACCTATGCATATATGGCTACACTCTATATCTAAGATATTGAGAATGGTAGTTTATACAACACTTGGTGCCTTCCCCTATCATGTAAGTTTGCTCTAATCATAACAATGTATCGGTCATGTTATTCTTGCACTATTGGAGTGTTGGATCAATGTTAATGTTAGTGCGATCACTCAAATGATATGTTATATTTAAATGTGAACTAAAATTCACATAAAGCCTATGTAGACTTTAAGTATTGGTATAGGTCCTTGAGTTCATACACCATATCAATATGTTGGCATGCTTTCCTCTCATGGTTAGACATAATACTTTATCATTTTTTTTCTTGATTAGTTGTCATGCAAGTATTTATGGAGGTAGTCCCATGCAATAGAGTCCATAGCACCGAGTACTAATTGAACAATAATCTATTGACATTTTTGAAACCATTCAATGTAGCTACCAACCCTCTAGAATGTAACATAGAATTTTATGAACAAAATGCATGATGCCATGATTCATTGGGATGCCAAGCCCAAATACTATAGTGTTGGTTATATACCTCCCTCAAATTATCTTGTGTTACTTTAAAACATATCTTTTCATCATTGATCTTCTATTGAGATGGTGGATGTTATATTTCTACAAAACCATGGGCCTAAAATTTTCATAAGATAAGAAAGAGTAATATTATAAGTCAATACCAAGATAGAAAAGTTCAAAAAATAAGGGAATGAAACTAATAGTGGTGTGGAGTTTAATATTTGATATAGAAATTGAGAAAGTGGGACCCATCACTAATTATTTAGAAAAATACAAAATGTTTAAAAAATAGTATATTTTTATTAATTATTTATGTAGAAACCAAATTCTAAGGTTCAAATCTTTATCAAAATGGATGCAATTAATGTTTCTTTTCAAGTACATGTCACCCAAGCTTAATCTTTATCACAACATATTTGGTAAGATATGGGACCCTAGTTGGGTTATTTGTACACACACAATCACAAAGATGTTCAAAGATGGGTAGACAATCAAATCCAAGTGACTAATGGCTGCATAAATACATACATAGATGAATGATATAAAAATAAAGCAAATGCATAAAAGTGTCTCCATATAAAGATACAATAAGAACTAAACTAATGTAAATAAATAAATATAAAGATAAATAAAATACAAGAAAAAAAAACCACCTTCATTTAAAATTATACGATTTAATAATATAAACATTTATTAAAACATTTCTTTCAAACATACATACAAATTTCAGCATTAAAAAATAATATCACCTTTAACCTATTTCATTATTTTATCTATGC
Organism: Sequoia sempervirens; assembly: GCA_007258455.2. NCBI lineage: Eukaryota > Viridiplantae > Streptophyta > Pinopsida > Cupressales > Cupressaceae > Sequoia > Sequoia sempervirens. Next base: position 148,592 of record VDFB02041663.1, read on the forward strand.
AACTGGTGCCATTTTTTATTGATTGTCAATAGAAATTAATGATAACATACTTATATTCTTCTCATTAAAATACATAACGTCAAAATTAATTTTTCCATATAATCAACAACTCTGCTCATGAAAAGCGTTCCTTAACTAAATACAAGAAAAAAAAACCACCTTCATTTAAAATTCATGATTTAATAATATAAACATTTATTAAAACATTTCTTTCAAACATACATACAAATTTCAGCATTAAAAAATAATATCACCTTTAACCTATTTCATTATTTTATCTGTGCAACTGCGCCATTTTTTATTGATTGTCAATAGAAATTAATGATAACATACTTATATTCTTCTCATTAAAATACATAACGTCAAAATCAATTTGTCCAAACAATCAACAACTATGCTTGTGAAAAGCGTTCCTTAACTAATGTTGTTCTTCTGGAGAAATGACAAAGGATCAACCTACATATATAAGATCAACTCCTCCACAACACAAATTAATGCCAATTAAACCGCCAATTAAACCACTGGCCAGACAACCATTTGGATAAAATTAGTTTTTTTGATGAATAAAAAAAGTTGAGAATTAAATGTGTAAATGTGTTTTCTATCGACGTACCCAATCACACTCCTGATTCACTGTCCATATGACAAGAATTTACATAGTTAATTCCAACTGCATTTTTTCTCATCTTAATGGGACTTGGGACTCCAGAAGGTAGAAGAGTATCAAGGAAGCCACTGCATTTCCTGAAACACTTCAATTCAAATTTGCAGGCGATTCAAATTTGCAGGCACCTACCTCTGTGATGTTTGCTGATATTTTTAATAAAAAAAGAAAATTAAAAACAAAGCTTATTAAAGACATAGTAAAAAGCAAAATTATTTAAGAAGGCAAAAAAAATGTTTAAGAAAAAGTAATCAGACCATGTTTATGAAAGCATGTAAAGCCAATATAGTTTCTTTCATTTGAAAGAACCAAAACATACCATCCGTTCAGACCATAGTAAAATACCATCCATCTCAAGACCATATATTCCTGATAAGGGTTTAGTTTTACTCTTTCCACACTGTAGAATGTGCTTCAACATTCTTTCCCATTAATAGAAAGGTGATTATTTCCAAAGATCATCTTTAAAAAAAATTACCATATCAAAACAAAATGCTTTCGTGCAAGGACTCAAGACGCATTTCCCCTCGACAGCTATTCCAAGACTAAAATTTTGTCAAGTCTCAGACAAGCATGCCATTTAAATAAAACCCGAACAACCCAATAAAAAATCATAAACAGTACATGAACATTTATTTCAAAAACTATAAATGATCTGCACAAGATTTACATGTTTGACCAGAAACGAAATATGGTTAATAGTAGAAAACATTTACATATACTATTTCATTATTCAGTTCCTGCAAAAACTTGGGACAGTTTCTTTTCTGGCAAATAAATCAGTTGATTTTCAAATGGAACAAATTCTATTCTATTTCTTTTTTAGCTAAACAAATGTAGAACTGTAAGTGAACTTTTGCAGAACTTCCTGTCATATTGAGATATGCAATATTCCTATCTGCAAGTGGATATGCTGATTTTGACTTTACATCTGCACATCCAGAATGTGGATTTTATCTTCAAAAGTGAACTTATTCATCCTGTAGGTAAGATAGACCCAATTGAAGATTGAAACTTATGAAAGAGCTCTCATACTATACTGTTCAACACCAAAAATAAAAATAACAAAGAACAATAGATCTTCTCAAAAATACTCAGCGAACAATAGAGCTGGAAAAATTATTTGTTTATTCAAGTGTGTATCAAATCTGGAAATATAGAGTGCATTAAATAAAAAATAGAACAAGCTATCGAAGCTCAAAGAAAAACTAAAAATAGGGAAAACCACGTGCAAGGAAACAACAGTCTAAACATAGTTTTAATCTGCACTTAATAAAAAACAAAACTAATCAAAATAGGGAAAACCAAATGCAAAATGATTGCATGGAAACAACAGATAATTTTAATCTACACTTAATAAAAAACAAACTACACATGCAGTTTTTATTATGCATAAACAAACTAATTAAAGTAATCTGTGGTGGAATCGAAGATGATTGGAGAATCGTTGTGAATACGTTGAATGCATGTCTTCACCAATTCCACCTTGGGGGATTTCACAGCAAGTGCACCTTGCTATTTCAAGACTTTTAGCTCTTTTTCGATGGACCATTTTAACACACACCTACAAGATACTGGCTATATTTAATTACACTAATAACGACATTGGTTATTACCCTTCTTTTCCTATTTCCCTCCTAACAATTCTAAAAATATATACATCTAAGCTATTATTTCATCATAAAACGTTAGTGTTAGCTGCTATGAGAAAGCCCTAGTAAGTCCATTAGTTAGGAAAAATAATATCAGAGCCAGGCAGTTGGGCTTAATAACAGCCAGAGTTAAACCCAACCCTCTGTTGTTGATGCTGGCCAGCTATCTCCACCAACCGACCGACATTTCTCATTTTTCCTTACATACACTGCAAAATCATATATAAATATATTATTCCCCTCAATTGATAAAGAAAAAAAAGAAAACCCAGATGAAAACAAAAATCTTGTATCATATGATTCCTCCAAAAAAATGGAAGAAAAACACGTAGTGGAGGAGGTTTCTGGAGAGCTGAAGCTGTTTAAAGTGATGTATCTGTGGAGCACACACCAATGGAGACACCCCTCACTCACCAATCCCTCCTTCCAATCACACCTTCATTGATGGAGTGGCAACCAGAGACGTGCTTCTACAGGAGGCAACTGGACTGTGGGCTCGCATATATCTGCTTGATAAGAAGACCAATGAGAAGCTTCTGTTGTTGATTCATTTTCATGGTGAAGGGATCTACGTCAGCCATGTCGATTGGTGCATCTATTACTATTTCTACTCGTGCCTGGCCAGTGAATTGTAGGTGGTGTTTGTGTCACTAGATTATAGTCTGGCTCCAGAGCACTGCCTTCGTACTGGTAGATTACAGGCTAGCTCCAACTTCTTGCCACCTGCCATGACTGCCTCGCAATGGTGGAGTGGCTTCGAACCTGGCAATAGAGTAAGGATTATACTGTATCTAACTGAGCCCAACTCCCCGCTGAATAAGAGTCCTCCCTTCATGGCATTACAGGTAATTGTCCTTATTCCTCGTGCCTAAGCCCTCCCCTACGTGGGGGCCATACTGTCTTAATGACATAAGCTCCATTTCCTCTAACACACGCCTCTTCCACATTACTCATTCCGATAACAAAATCCATATCGTGATTTCTTGCTGACAATATCTACCTTCTTAATAAATTGCCATGCGTGAGTTAGGTATTTGAGCCACTTTAGGCCTGTAAAAGTTACTGTCACGTAACGGAACCCAAAAACCTACAATTCGGCAAGGAGAGTTGCCTGAAACATTTTCCAGCATCAAACAGTAAGACTTTTCTGGTGGAATTCTCACCTATAATAGCCTATCGGCTAAATATTATAATGTTAGATTTTATATTTGTATTTAACCTAATTGTCTAATATTGATAATTTAATCATAATATTATTTTTATACATATTTAAATGTTAATACATATATCCAACAATATTCTAAGTTATCTTAATTATTTTATCTTGGAATTGTATTCCACATTATTACAATGATTATAGAATCTAATATGCATATTCTGGGTAATACGATATAATAATTATAATTATAATATTGTCTTCCAATAGTTATAACTATAATGGTATCAAATCGTTCATATTTGTAAGTATACCATTGCTACCTTAGTGTCAACTTTCGGGGAGGTAGCATTGCACCTGTTCTTTGTTTTACTCAGGCTATACCATCAACATTCTTGCAAATATCCTATAATCACGACACTCATGATATCACTCTTCCTTGAGGCATTTGACCATTGATTCTTGAACCTAGTTTATGTGTCTACATTATGCAAGCATGCCCTATCTTAAGCTCTTAGTTTGGGACTAGCAAAGAGATCAACCTTGTCTTATGTAGCAGGTCAGAGTTCCATGTTTGTTTCAATTTTGTTATGGAAAGTAGCTTGACTGTTTTTGCACCTCTTATTTACTTGTATAGTCAACGGAGAATTACCAAGTTAATTATAAAACCATTCTCAGCTTGTTGGATGAACATTTTGGAATGATTGTGTTCTTGGCAGTCAGACAAAAGCAAAAAATAGAGAACACACTTTAAAAAAAAAAAGAACAAAAAATAGAGAAGGCGACAGGAAAGCAAACCCACTTTTTTGTTTTGTCTTTTTTGTGGTCCCGACCTATTTCTGCTTGGCCACCTAATAAATGCTGCCCCCACCCAAACACACTTGAAAAATGTTGCCTTCTACCCTCATGACATTGTGCCCAAGCCTGGTAAACATTGCGTTCACTGCCCACAACACAACCTCTAACGAAAAGGAAAATGCATTTTAGGAGGGAAAAGAAAAATGGCATAGGAAAGGAAAATGTAGGGAAGGAAAATAAAAAAATTATTTTAGAAAAAGTTTTTTTATTGTCTTAATTTAAGACAATTAGAAAACTAAAAATATATTGTCTTAAATTAATATTTTAAAATCCCCCTTAATGTAGTAGTGCCAGGTTTGAAGTAGTGTGGGAAAAAATGTAGATTACGCTGGTTATCAGAATGCATAAACTCCTTGGCAACAGGTGTTGGGTTTGGTGAAGCCCAAATTGGCAAGATTCTCAAACAAATTCGATAAGGATTCATTTTACCTAAATTGGCAAGTTTCTCTCACAAACTGATTGTTCCATTTATTGGAGTGGAGACCATTTTATAAATAAACTGTTGCTTGAATATTATTGTAATTGTAACTTCAGAATTAATAAAAGAGTTTCCCCTGCTATTGAAAGTGGATGTAGGCAATTGCTAAACCACTATAAATTTTGTGTCTCTTCTATTTTGTTCTTAATTTATGTTTCATATTATGTTTCTTTGCTCATTTTAATATTAACAATTGGTATCAGAGCCTGAAGCTCAGTGCTGAAAATCAGTCAAGAATTTCCAGAGCTATGAGGAAGTATTGAGCAGAGATGGAAGACTATTGGTGTTAGATTTTGGAGTTGAATGTTTTTATATTGTGAAGAGACGAGATGAAGTGAGAGTTTCAGATGATGAAGATGACGAAGCTAATATGGAAGAGAGTCCCAATTGGGATGATTGAGCTCGAGCTCTCATGTCTTGGTCATGTGCCACTGATTTGAGTCCTAATGAAGTGGGAGCTATTCATCAGATGTTTTTGGATGAATTAAATGATGAGGTTGATTTTATTATTGAAGAATTTCTTGACAGTTTAGATTCAGAAGAAAGTAGTGTTGTGCAAGTGAAAGTTGAAACAAAACACTATGTACATTGGTGGTAGGCTGGAAAAAATGAAAAAGATTTTGTTGAAGAGACTGTGGAGTTTTCCTTCTGAGATGAGAAGGATGCCTCCTAGGGAGAGCGGGATGCAATCTGGCACTAGGCAAGTGAAGATGAACCTGAGGAAGAGGCCGAGAATCAAAAGGAAAAAATGGTTTATCATAATCCATTGTTCAAGCCTGAGGCATAAATAGTTTATGATAATCCATTATTTGAGTCCTAGACATATGGTATAGAAGTAAAATTTAATTTAAAAAAATGTTGTTATGAAGATAAATGTGGGTATAATGTAGTTGCAACAAAAGAGTGTCCATTGAAGGACATAGAAGAAAGTGAAAGGGATGATTTATTGCTGCGAATGGCAATAGTTGAAAAAAAGTGGGATGAGTTAATCTCAAGTGAGATGAAGGCTACACTAGAAGAAAAGCTTTTTGATTGGGGCCATGATGAAGGTCCAAATTTGATTCTAGCTCTGGGGGAGATAATGGAAAACTTAAAATCCATGGAGGTTATTAACTCTGACGTGCTTTGAAGGAGACTCATCTAAAGTGTTCGTGAACAAAATTTGGCGAAGTTCAAATGTTCGTTGTGGCTGATGTAAATGTCTGTAGTGGGGGATATCTTTGAGCAACAATTTGGTTTTCAAGTGGGAGATTGTTGGGTTTGGTGAAGCCCAAATTGGCAAGATTCTCAAACAAATTCAATAAGGATGCCTTTTGCCTAAATTGACAAGTTTCTCTCACAAACTAAGTTTTCCATTTATTGGAGTGGAGACCATCTTATAAATAAGCTGCTGCTTGAATATTATTGTAATTGTAACTTCAGAATTAATAAAAGAGTTTCCCCTTCTGTTGAAAGTGGATGTAGGCAATTGCCGAACCACTAAAAAATTTGTCTCTTATATTTTATTCTTAATTTATGTTTCTTTGCTCATTTTAATATTAACAACAGGTACTTTCATAATTTTTTAATTGAATAGTCACAGAATATGACTGATATCATGCATATTCTAAGCGTGGCATTTTTCTTTGATCAATGTAGATGGTCACTAATCGCGGGAAGACTACCCGGGCGAACAGACAATGAGATAAAGAATTACTGGAATACTCAATTGGTCCAAAGGCTGGAAAGCAGAGAATATAGTCCTACCAAAACCAAGGAAATCTTTAGGACGTTAAAATCTCCATCTGCTTGTTCAGAGGAACATTGTGTATTACGAACTGTGGCAGTCAGAACTACTGCGGTGTGAATACCAAACGACCCCTTCAAAGAGTTTGTCAACACTACTTCAGAACATCAAGAAATCAATTTGCAGAGGGAGGTTTCAAAAATTGTTGACGACCCAGAATCATGGTGCCGGTCTTTTGTGGATGAGGTGATCACGGGCAGCGACTTTGAGCTTGTCGATTATACTTCAGCTCAAAACACCGTGGAATCTGAAAGCTTTTCCGTCCAGATTAGTCGGCCACCAATCCTCAGACTGCCAGAATAACGCAGAAACTGAAGTCAATATATGCAAGAGTACATCGTATTTGAACGAGATGTGTTCCCCGGAAAACTTTCCCTGTTCACCGTACGATTTCTCAACAGGTTTGTTTACAAAACAGTTCGAGTCAAAGCCCAGTAATGGAAAGGAACAAATTTGTGTTTTCCAGACTACCTAGTGTGAGCAATTTTTAATTTTTAATTTATTTTGGTTGGAAGATTTTACATCAAACTTAAATAATCATTTTGGCCACCCAACACAACTAATGAAATGTTTGACATATTGATACAGAGGATTGGATATATGAATTGCAAATTAGAAGATGTCAAGCTTATTTGAATTGCGACAATTAAAGATGTCAACTTTATTCCAGGAATAGGAAGGTTGGGTGGAAAGGAGCAGCTATTCTGATTATGTATAGTTTTCATAGAAGAGACTCCATTGTTTTAAATTGTTTTAATCTATCATCCATTGTATGTCTTTGTTAGGCATCGAGCAAAACCTTCTGTATGAAAAGTATTTTGTTTAAAGTACACACGTTCAACTTTTGTTTTCATAGACTGAGTGATGATAATGTGTGTATATATCATTGATAATAGAAATAGCTTCATTGGAGACTTAATAAATCTTTAGTAATATGGAAATTATAGAAGTGTTACATAATTATACAAGGAAAGGAGTTTTTTTTTTTCATAAATTAATTGGCAACATTTTGTTTAAAAGATAAATATATTAATTAAAAATCTAAAAAAAATATAAAACAATTTCAAATAGCAATAACTATTATTATTGTCTATAGGATAAAATTTCAAGGAGAGTTTCTACAAATCCACCATCTTTAAGAACCAAAGGAAACCTTGAAACCAACAAAATACAAAACCCTTTAGTAAAAAACAAACATAATGATCAAACCAAATCATAATGAAGGAGTTAAAAGAATTACAAAGATTGAGTAAAAGACAAAGATTCTCAATCCATGGCATTCTAGTTGTAATTAGTATCAAAGTTCCATTTGACCAAGCATCTAACAAAATTCCATTCTCTAAGAATATGAATAAAAATGATGGAATTCATGAAAAGAAAACTACTCCACAAAAGATGCCAACCTCCAAGAAGATTCATGATACCCTCCATTATATAGAAGGGAGACCAAAATCATGGAAACCATATCATACATTATCTTCTTCCAACTCATCTTATAAGATTTCTCTAGAGTCATGAGGGTGGCTTAGGCCTCCATCTAATTATTAGTGTTAAAATTTTGAAAATCTAACCAAACTAACATATTCTTTGTAGCTCCATTAATGACTACTATAGATAGATTGCCATGAGAAGAACCATTAATGTTCATTTTAAGAAAACCAAATGGATAGAGGGACTATTTACCTACTTTATTTTTCTTATTGGAAGATTTGATCCTAGAGAAAGAATGAGAAGAGTCAACCAAATGACCTAAATCCAATAGCCTTAAAATTTGAATATCATAGAGAGCTAAAACTTCATCTATAGAACACTTAGCAACCAAATTTTATTCTATCAAGTCCAAAATCTTCTAGTAATACCCAATAAAAATTTGATGACCTTGAAAGATTTCTAAATTTATTTCCAACTTGATAAGGACTAAACCAATATTATAAGCCACCAAAACTAAAGAGATAGAAGTAGTGGGATGTCCTAAACTAGCCCAAAAATTAAGCAAATAAACTTACCATGAGCTAAAGGTTGGTTATAGATATGCTACCACTACCTCCAAAGACCCTTTAAAATAAAGCACTAAAAGAAAAGATGAGACACATACTTTTCATTCACATTTGGAAGGACTTCATTTTTATGTTGTCCTAGTAACACATTTATTTTCATAAAATAGTCAAACAAATAGATTATAGCTCGGTCAATGATGATTAGGATTTTTTTTCTATGTTTTAAAGAAGTAAAATAAAATACTCTATGTATTTGAATTTGACATCTTGTTATTACACTATATGCTATAGTGAAAAGAGAGTGATTTGGTAATTATGACTAAAAATTATTGACAATAGGATTTCCTAGGCATAAGATATTGAATTAAGTTTATGTCAAAAGAATGAAAGGAATAAATTTATTTAAATTTAATGTGTATATTTGTACTTAGTTAAATTTTATGTTATTGTAGAAAGAAGCTTAAGTTTAATTTGAAGAATTAATAAAATTGATATGTGGAGATCAATAATTTTAAGAAATGTTTAATTATATATAAAAAATGTGTTATTTTTAATTATATATTAAAAAACATACTATTATACTTTTATATAGAGATATATTGTTGATACAAAAATATGTTATGGAATGAATCACTGTCAACATCCTTGTTTTTAGCATATGAGAACAATATTCTTAACCAATAACGAACATTTAGAGGAGGACAAAAAAACAAAGAATTCAAAATGGCAATGATATCATTTATATCATATGATGTTTTTATATATTATACCTTTCAACATTATTGTTAACATTTTTTATTATATAAATTAAAATTACTGACTTTACAATTAAAGCTAAATAAAACTAAAGTAAAGTAGAAACTTTAAATACTATATTAAAAAATATATATTAAAAATTATTGTTGAATGTTTTAGATTAGATTGTGTTTGTAATTTTTGCATCAACTTTTCGGATCACAGCTGTGATCCATCATCGAGATATTAGAGAGCATAAGAAATAAAATGAGTAGCTATAAACCAAGACATGAATAAAAAGGGAAGAGAGAAGGGAGGGAGAAAGGAAGGCACAATAACCAAGGTAAAGGTAGAAAGAAATAAACATAAAAAAACATAAAATGGATAGAGGAGAAATAATTAAAAGAAATCAGGCAAAAAAACATAAAAATAATAACTCTTAAGAAAGATAAAACATTTAGTACATTATTATTTTTATGTTTTTTTGCCTCGTTTAGTATTTTTTGTTATTATTTTTGTGGGTCTATGTTTTTTCCTTTTATTTTGTCTTTGAATTTCTATTTTTGCTTATTTTAATTCTATTTGTGTTCCCTTTCTTCGTATTTAATTGCTTCTCTCATTGTTTTTCCTAGATTGTAATTCTTGGTTGTTAAATGGTTTAATTTTATTTTTATTTTTATATTTATTTTATTTATGTTTTTGTCTATTTGTATTATCCTCTCTTTTGTGTTTATTTGCTTGGTTTTTTATTCAATTCTGGGTTTTGCAAATGCATTTATTTTATTTTTTGGTTTTTATTATTAACTTTCTTTTAATTATTTCTCCTTTTTTCTTATACTAATATTATTTACATTTTTAATAATTGTTTGATTTGGTTTTTAGTTTTTATTATTAACTTTTTTTTAATTATTTCTCCTCTGTCTTTTTTTATGTTTTTTTATGTTTATTTCTTTCTACCCTTACCTTGGTTCTTGTGCCTTCCCTTCTCCCTCCCTTCTCTCTTCCCTTTTTATTCATTTCTTGGTTTGCAACTACTCATTTTATTCCTTATGCTCTCTAATATCCTGATGATGGATGAGTGTGATCTGAAATATTCATGCAAGAATTATAAAGACAATCTAATCCAAAATTATTTGTAAGGCTTCGCCTCACATGTGATTAATACAACCCTAATTTGCTACATACCCTACCTAAATAGATAGCTAGATTTATTACGAGCGATAAATAAGGTGATTGTGCATGGCAACAATATTGTATATCATTTCTTACTTTATGTTTTATTGCCATTAACCTAAAGTTGTTTGTAGATGCAAATTGGGGAAAATGAATTGAAATTTTAAATGGCAAGCAAAGGAGGGTGTCAACCCCATTGGGTTTAAAGTAGGATATATGTTTGGCAAAAAGTAATTTTGTTGAATATATGTATACATATATATTTACACATATAGAGGTGTAAGTGTTGGTTAAACAAGAATAGTATTAGCATTCAATTAGTTTATTTTATGAAAACATCATTATTATTGGTAAGTCTTTTGGTGGGGTAAATAACAATATTATTTAGTTAAATTGTTAATCAGATGATAATAATATTATTAAATTCTAAAAGGGTTGATTTAATAATACCAATATCATTAAAGTTTACTAGTTGCTCAAAATATAATATTCTTATTTATAAGGTTCAATAAATAAATAATTGATGACATTTATAATGTATATTTAGTTGAACAATATTATTATTATTATTGATTTTAGCATCTTGTTAAAATTTCAAGAGATATTATAAAATAATAAAGTACCATTGTCCCTACATTATTCTAGAAGCTAATATCTAAAAGCAAACAATACATAACTTCTCCAAAATAACTTGGAAAAGAATAAAGAAATAGCATTCCTAACATAAGAGTTCTTTGTTCATTTCAATCGTAGGTGTGTTTGTATGCTTGGATTTTTTAAACCCAACCACATTATATGAACATAAGGATGTGGTTTAATGAATACACCAACCCTTCCCTATTGCCAGACTAGCATATTCTTGGAGACACGTTATGTCAGAACTGGTTGCCCATAATATCTTCAGGGGAGATCACTCAAAAGATACGCTTGTCTGTTTCTCTGTGGGAAATGAAAGACAATCTTAAAGAGAAAAGTTGGGAAATTAAAAACCTGCAGAAACTTGTCGTATTTTACACTTGCCACATTATTCTCATTGCAGAGAAATTAATGTTTATACACATTTTCATTGATGATAAAGAGGTGACTGAATAAATGAAAGGGAGAGGTAAATGGGGGGGGAGGGGACCGGTGGTTTGGAGTTACTAAAAAAAAAATGAACTCTTCATTCAATGAGGGGACAACTGAAATTTGTGTGTAATGTAGTAGGTAAAATGACTTAGAAGAATGATAGAGGTTGCCATGGAAAAAAAAAATGTTGGGGAGTCATCTGAATTTTAAATCTGGACCTTTCATGAGAGTTACTTAAAGTACCTTCTCCACAATTCCATAACAACCGCCGCACTAATGAATCTGGTATTTGCTGGTGAATCCACGAATTCCATTGCCTTTGAGAGTTGCACTTGACCCAATGTAGTAGAGTGGCCTCTTCAACTTCAATGAGACTGCATATGAGGATTTTGCTCACCAAGTCTCACCAAAAACAAAAGGAGAGAGAGATGGAGGCAACATACTTAACAAAAGAAAATTAGTTTTAGTTGAATTCGTTTAGCAGTCAGTCTATTATTACTTGTCTCTAATCATAGACCTTTGGACTTTGATTTTTGTTTATTTTTATATGTCAAGCCATAGTAACAGTTTGGGGGAGGAGTCTGAACAAGTTAAAAAGGTTGGGTGAATACCTTTGATGGGAATTTTCATAACTCCCGTTGTTCATGGTGAGAGCTGACATGTTTCACAGTCGACAAACCAACATACCTGCTTCTAGGCGTGATAAAGAAGGGAAGGAAGAAATATCTCTATGAAATGTTACAGGGAGGAAATTTAGAAAAGAGAGGGATAGTTATTTTGGTCTGTGGTTGCCAAGAAAAGGAGATTTCAGAGTAGTTATTGATCAAAAACCAAAGATAAAATTCTGGCGTGGTGAGTCAGACACTTATTTCTTTCACTTTGTGATCTCTCAATCCTTCATCCAGCTTAGCTTTATCAGGTAGGACTTCATGTCCATTGTATCTTTAAAATATATACATATTATGTTTATGGATGGCTTTGGAATGTACATTTTAGATCCATAATATGTATTTAATTTCAATGATTTTTATTTGTTGAATTTGTATGTAGGTAGATCATATTGTGTTGAGTTTTATGTCATAAAATAATTATGTTTTATGTGAATGAAAGCACTGGTCTTCTTTTATTTGTGACTGTGTTCATTTATTGTATGGAATTTCAACCAAAGATAACAGATTGCCTACCATCTTCAAATTGTTCTTTGCCATCTACATTCCTTCATCTCCACTGTTGCACGCCATGACGCAGCTCTCTTCGTTTGTTTCTTTTTTTTTGGTTTCTTTGTAACTAGTGGAGGAAGAACTATATTTTCCCTTTTACTCTAGAGTATTTTAAATTCTATAGAATTCTGAGTCAATGAGCTTTTAGCATGCATTAATAAAATAAGAAGAGTAAATTCATTGTTTTTGGCCCTTGAAATGAAATTGGATGAATTCATTGCTTACCTCTTGTTCACCTTTCAATATGAAATAGAAGTCAGGTATTAGAAACCTGTATTCTATATCAACACACAATCCATGGTGCTACGCAAGCAAAGCATTTTATCTGTTGCATTAACGGTAGTTAATCTAATAAGGAACTATAAATTGTATTAATACTATTTTATAGATTATATTTTAAATGGATGCTTGCCTGAAAAGGAAATTAGTAATTATAAATGGGCATTACAATACTAATGACTACCTTGCCGAATAATCCTAGTAATATATTCTCAGGGTACCATGTTTGGATAGTTTAATTTCTTGGAGTATATCTCTACCCTTAAACTTCTATCCCAAATTGGTTCCTTATGTATACAAAACTACTAATCAGATTTCTATGATAATTTATTGTAGTGATTTGTTGGATGTCTTCTCATTGGGTATTGTTGTTAATATGTAAATAATGTATGTTCTAGTATGAAAAGTAATCATCCATCTGAAAATTACAAATGAAGAATTAAGCTACTTGCATGGTGTTTTCAGATGCATCATTTTCACACTAAGTATTTAACTACCCTATCTACTAGTAAGTTACAATTTATGTCATCATGGCAATATTTGGCATGGTCGTAATCTGATAGTTTTTCAATCTCTCACTTTTGTGGATGAAAACAAGATAGTCAATTTGAATGGTCTGGATTATGTCTGATTCATAGTGGTTTGTTTGGAGATTGTTCCCAAATGAAATTTTCTACATAATTTGATAGTAGTTTGATGTTGGAATATGATAGAAACTTGTGTTGAAAATTTATAGTAGATTCATGTTGAGAACCCACCCAAGTAGAAAATATATATTATTTAATTTTATAGGCGCTTAATGTTTGTAATAAATTTTACAAGGCATTTTTATTTTATTTTTCTCCTTTTGTAATTGTTGTAGTTTGTTGTTTGTGATGTTCATATGATTTTTGTGGTAACTTCCTTGTTCTTTTTGCTACATTTGATCAACTATCAAGCTTACAAAATTATTAAACATGAATTTAATTAAATGTTAGTGATTTGGAAAAAGGAGTAAAATAGACATTTTTGTATGATTTAAGTAGACTATTCGTTGCGCTGTGTTGCAGAAAAAAATGCTCGCATGTGTTTGAGTTTCCTACAAAACAATTTATGGGTTTTATTCTTCGTTATTTCCCCTTTCTAGAACATATTGAAGTTTTAATTTTGGATAAGAAACATAAAAGTTATATTTTTTCAAAACTGCTCTTTTTGGCTGCAATCTATAAATAATTGTATAAATTCATTTATATAATCATCTTATTTTGTTTTGTTTTATTATTATAAATTGATTTATATGATCTAGATAATCATCTTATTTTGTTTTGTTTTATTGAATTGTTTTCCATTTATTGTGAGTTGAGCTTAGATGATATACATTATTATTGGCCTTTATTGTGTGATAATTGGGAAATCTTTCATTAACGTTACTCCAATATTTATAATTGAGGTCCATTTGCTTAAGAGTCTTCCTTCAAATTTTTAACAGTAGCATTGTTGTGTGAGTTGATGTTAAGTCATCTTTTTAACCTAGTGGATTATAATCCATTTCTATCCAACCATGTGTGAGATGGTTGAAGTCTAGTGTTGAACTATAGTTCCTCTACGAATTATATACGTAGGAAAGGTCGTCAGAGACGAGTCCCCAAGGAATTAGGTCTAGCCCCTAGGGTTTGCTTTGTAAATTGCATGTCTCCTTTTGAACCCCAACCACAATTGTTTAAGAAATTTAGTTATATAACCAAAAGATTATAGTTTATGTCAGGTCAAAAGTTGTATACTTTCTTTTAGTGCCTGCTTTGGTAGCAAACTTTGAGAGTTTTGCAAGCATATGTGAACGAAATTTGAAATTTGTTTTTTTTCCTTAACTTTATTTTGGCGTAAAGTTTTAGGCATTACATCATTCGTGAATAATCTTCATGGATTGTGGAAATCTATTATCACTATATTAAATATATGTGACACAAGAAATAAAAATCAAAATATCAATTAAAATTCTAAAAAATGTATTACACTAAGAAATTAAACTAAAATCAATTTAAATTAAAAACTTACAATTATAAAGATATCCTAATTTCAAAAATTAAGGCATAAAAATATTATTGAAACAATATTTAAAAAAAATATAAGCATCATCTTTCTTAACAGGATCCTTCCAACCTACACCTTTCATATCAATAATATTTGATGTTTATCTACATTAAAATTATTTAAGCTTCATTAGTAAATTAATACACTATCAATCTTCCACTATTAATCATTATAAAATTTAAATATAAAAGATACTATTAAATTAAAAATCTAATTTTGTTTCATAAGAAATAAAATAATAAAATATAGTTAACATCTAAAATAAATTGATTAATTATTTTATTATTTAAATGAAATTTTAAACTATAATATTTATTTAATTGGCCTTCTTGATTTAGAATCTTGTGACCTAAATCTAATGACCATATTTTGAGTCAACTCTTCCATGCTTCTAATCCATTGGTTGTTTAGCTTCAACTTGATATCTAGTGCATAATGTGAGTGTAAGAAACATATTTAAATCTATTTAAAGATTTATATTCATGCGTTTGTGTATTTATAAGCAACCTATCTTAATATTGTCAATAAAGATTTTAAAAACTCAACAAAGAATTATTTAAAATGTTAATATATTTTTTATTGTTTTGTTCTTCAACCAAATTTTATTGGGGATTTTGATGGTGTTTGTTACATTATATTACATTTATCAAACATACAATTTGGGAAGTGTATAATACTAGCACTTGCACTTGGAGGAGGTGCAAGAAACACATTGATATAATTATATAGGTACCTAGAAATTTGAAAATATTTACATTACAAGGTTGGTTAGATGGGCTCCTAAATTTTGTATTGGCTACGCAAATGTGATATGAATATACAACTCTTACAGCTGAACAATGGTAATAGTCTTGCAAAACACTTGATTATTCACTCTTATATACTAATATTCTTCTCTTAAAGCAAAGTAATAGTGAAATATATTATCTTCAACATTTTTTCTCAAGATAGCAAAAAAGTCTCATATGTCTTTGGAGTGGTAAATTTAAAATGTCACCATGATGTATTTTGGCCTTCGTAACTTATCCTAGATTGCCTCTTCTTTACACATTCTCTAACATTTGTAATTTTGAATAGACTATGAACAAAGTTCTAAGCAAGATCTTCAAATAGTTATTTGGGAAAAAGCTGCTAAAATTACTCTACTGTCCTTAACGCCTATGACTCCCTCTACGATGTTAAAAATTGACAATTTCATTAAAGGAGGAAGTTTTTTGAGGAATGAGAAATCAAAATTAATTTATAAATAATAATTTATGTTTAAATTGTTCTAAAGTTCAATTACAAAATATCTACAGTTTTACATATAATCAAAATTTGTTAGTGATAACATAGTTATTTCTTCGACTTTCATTCACTCATGGAAATATGTTCAAGACCTAGGTGGAAATCATAGGCCTTACTATTGGATAGGACAACTGAGAGGTGGGGGGGTGAATTAGTTGTCATAGATTATAACCTTAAATTCAATTACCAAAACTAACACATAAACCGATTAAGTGATTAACCATCAAATGCTAATGCACAACACAATAACACCAGATTTACATGGAAAACCCAATGAGGGAAAAACCATAGTGAGGATTAACTCACACTATAGAGAATATCAAAACCAATTACAAAAAGGCTCACTACCTAAAATAAGGACTCACTGTCCATAGGGCTACAACCTGGAGGGCTCACTACCACAGAGATACAAAGAAGACAAAGAAGACTTGTTACAAAGAGACAACAATCCCAATGCAACAAAGGATTTGACCACAATCATTGATCAACTTGCATGAATGATAATGTTCACCTTCTACTCATTGCATCTAGAAACTCAGTGTTAAGCTTCTCATTGATCAACCACACACATAACTCACACATTTTCAAAATAGCATCGAAGTCGCATCTTCTCTTTCACTTATCTTCTTTCTTTTCTTATGTACAATTTTAAAACATTGCTAGCACATTATGTATTTATACTATCTCCAACCTTGAAAAGGATACAAAGTCGACCATCTAACTTCAAATCATAATTAGGTCGATACTAAACATCCTAGGGTGGAATTAGAATGAGGATGACCAAAACAAATGCTTCACCAAGACTCATAATAGATCCAACACGCTTCATCAACTTTGAAGGTAGTGCTTGACACACAGTTGGCTAAATCGATGTAATACAAATAGATCAATTAAGCTCAATACTTCCAAATGCCAAAAGCATCTTCAATAGAACCATGGAAACACAACTCAAGAACCACAAGTCATAAGACTTCATCAAAGATAAATCTAGACCAGCAACAATTCTTCAGGACCTCAACCAGAACACAAAAAAGCATAGTTCACAAGTACCAGATCAACATCCTCAATAGTTGAATACTTGCAATCTTCTTTTAACACAATTTTCTCAATATCCTGAACATATACAGTTAACAACAATTAGTAGATAACTAGCTAATTGGTTGAAATCAATGACAACACTTTCATTCCTCTTTCCATTCTTA
The DNA here is from genome assembly GCA_007258455.2 of Sequoia sempervirens. Taxonomy (NCBI): domain Eukaryota; kingdom Viridiplantae; phylum Streptophyta; class Pinopsida; order Cupressales; family Cupressaceae; genus Sequoia; species Sequoia sempervirens. The sequence goes on from VDFB02041663.1 coordinate 166,217, forward strand.
CAACAATCTCCCCCTTTGTCATTGATGGCAACACATGATGTGAAAAACCATCAAAGACATTGTACCAGCTCTAAAAATACTTCTCAACATATTTTCTTTTGCTTCTCCCCCTAGAAGATCATCTTCCTCATTACCTGCTTTCTCTTATTAGCTTTCTTTCATGTTCACATGTTCTCTCTCTTTTCTTTTTCACATGCTCTTTCTCTCCCTTTTTCACATGCTCTTTCTCTCCCCATTTGAAATCAATGGCAAAGGAAAAATATATGTTCATTGAAACTTCCTTTGACATGAAAACAAAATACTCATAATGAAAACATTTAAAACTACCTGCTCCCCCTGAGAGGTAGCCACCAAAAAACATTAGTCCAAAAAGATAGAAACATGAATCCACCAGACTGATGCATCTCCAAATGCATCTTAGTTTATAAAAGGAGGGGGGGGGAGAAACAACCCCTAGCTTACTCAGAGATACTCAAAAGTATTTTTAGGAAGAGCCTTTGTACATATATCCATAATCTAATCCTTTTTCGAAACATACTCAAGCTTGACTTCATTCTCCATGACCTTCTCTCTTAAAAAATGATACCTAATAGATATATGCTTGATTCTCGAGTGTATTATAGGATTCTTAAAAATGTTAATTGCAGTTGTATTATCATAGAAGATAGAAATAGGATCATCATTTAGCACTTCTATTTTCTCCTATTGATCACAAGATACCTTCATGATCAATAGGAGAAAATGGTTGTGTGATTAGAGTCAAAGATGCATCTTTCTTAGATGTCATACCTATGCAAGAATCTATAGATTATGATATTTTTTCTTCTTCATTATAGGAGGATACAAAATCTAACAAATTCATGTCATGAGTGTGTTGCGAGATAACAACTTGAATGTTTTGGGAAGAATGATGTTCAAGACCACTAGTTTGAAAGGATGATGTGAGATTATTGAGGTTGAATGAAGGTGGGTAAAGAATGAGAGGATTTTTACGATGTCCTATGGGATATGTATGAGGTCCTTTGAGCAAAGGGGACTTAAGGGACACTTGAGCATCCATATCCTCGTTAGTATTGTTTTGATGTATCTCAAAGTAAGGGCAATCAAGAACCACTTGTTTGTCATAGTCTAATGCCATAATACTCTCCCTAGGAGGAGAGTTCTAAGGAGAACAACAAGCCATATGTGCTTGAAAAAGAGGGATTGGTTCTTCAAGAATAACGTCATTGCCAATAGGGGAATGATCAAGGGTGGAATTATGAGAAGGGGAAAGATGAGAAGATGCTATTTGAATGTCCTTTTTCATAAAGGTCTCATTCTCTTGTTCCATATTATCTATGCTACAAGGAGAGCTTGTAATATGTTCATCCAAGTTTGAGGTATGTGAAATAGCTCCATCACAAGTGGAGGAGGTATCAAGAGAAGAATCACTATGGTTTTGAAATAAAATTTCTCATAGGATAGGGACATTAGGGAAGGGAAGATTAAGGGTGTCATGCTTTTTTATAGAAGTATCTTCTAACTCCAACCTATCCTCTTTGCATCGAGGATGGATATTAATAAATGAAAAAGTTTGTTTGTCATGACCATGGAGACTGGGTAAGGTGATGTTGAGGAATGTGTCTATGATCTTATGCTATTGTTGTGTAAGATCATCCATAGGAGAATAAGGAGATGAACAATCAAGACTTTCAAGGCTTGTAACTTCTTGCAACAAAATACCTTCATCACTAATAGGAGAGGTATTGGAAGAAGAACAAGTATGTGTGTTATGATTGTAAACATTACCATTCTCACCAATGGGCAATGCAAGTTTATGAATTGAATTAATGGATTGTTTCTTAAAGTCCCTATTATGGTAGTCAAAAGAAAATTTGTAAAAGGGGATATTATGCTTATAAAATCCATGTTTAATCAAATCAAGAGAACATCTTGTGAAAGAAAACATACTGAAATGAAGGAAAGTACAATGCAATGCAATTGTTAGTTTATAATTATGTTAAGTGTCTGCAGCAACAAGTTGAAAATGAAATGTGGTGAGTGCAAGAAAGTGAAATTAAGCAATGCATTAAATGAGCTAATTAAAGAAAAAATTAACAAAATACATGCTATAGAAATGCAAGTGACTGATATATATAGGTTAAGGCACCAAACAAAAGTCTAAAAATAAATTTCTAAGTTCTGAAAAAGGTTGTTTCAGAGGTTAGAAGGGACTAATTCACCCAGGGTGGTGAATGAGTCCCAGTATGGACTTTTTAAGAATTTTCAGAAAGCTGTGACTAATTCTAATGTGTTCTGAGTGCAATGATGGAGTTTTAAATGAAAAATGCAGAATTCAGAACATTTTAATGATGAAAAATGCAACCTATTATGCACTTTTACACATGCAAAAATGAAGTCCAGGAATGAAAGCTAACTAATGCCACATGCAAGGAAAACAACTCTAGAATAATGAATGGACTCCAAAATTAGAAAAGAGGGGATTCAAATGTCAGGTTCACCAAAATGAAATAAAATATTTTTGGGACCAACTTTCTTTCTATCGCTTCTAGGGTTTTTCACCTAAAAGGAGAAAGATGGGTTCAAAAGTGCACAATGTTTCACTCAAGATTAATGTAAAGATGAAAAGGATATTGATATGAAGTGTGTGTAGATGTGTTTGAATGCTTACAAATGCAAATAAATTAATTTAAACTAATCTAATGCAAGATGCTGGAAAACACAATGTTGATTGCAAATATGAATTAGAAACCTAAACGAATGAAAACAAAAATTGATGAAAGTGATCAAAGTGCACCTGGAGGAAGATTACTATTGCTAGAAGGTTCTAGAATGTTCTAGAGGTTAGTGCTAATGGTCACTAGGACTAATTCACCATGCATGGTGAATCAGTCTTGCTTTTGGTGGAAAGTTCTAGAAACAAGTTTTTGACAGTCGGCAGTTGAATTATGACAAAACCACTTTTCAGGCCTATAGATGGGACTCATTCACCATGGGTGGAAAATCAGTCCACCTATAGGAATCTAGAAAATCAAGACTTTATTCTGTGCAGCTATATCTACACTTTTGCTCTCTACAGGTGCCCGCTTCTGAAACTGTCAGATTCAGGTTTCAAAGTTACTTTTTGTTGATTGTTTGACTTGAATGATGAAGAGATGACTTGAATGACTCTCCAACTTGATCTTCAATGATTTCCAAGCTTGCAAGAGACCTAAATCTACAAACACACAAGAAGAAGAGAAGAAATGTTGATTGTTAGGGCATTGGGGTTTGCCTTGGTCAAACCCCGTTTAGGTAATTAAATCAAAATGATCAAAGAAAGTAATGAATCATGTAATAATGGAGTAGATTACCTTTCCATGATGATTGGTCTTGAAATTCTACATCATAACATGTAGAATCTTCCCTTGAACGTCTAAAAATTGATCTCTTAATGCCTTGAAATGGTAAAACCCTAAGTTGCTTGGCTTGAGATGCAAGATTGGTGAATGAATAATGAAGAATGAATTAGGTGAATGTAGAAGGTTGAAGGAGTTACAAAATGAGGAGAAAAACACCTATTTATACACACTTTTTCCTTAGTAACCTATTTATACCTCATCACAAGCCAACATCAAGTAATTTTGAATAAAAACCTGAAAGAAAATTTAAAATATTTTGAATTTAGGGCCAAGGGAGACTCATTTTCCACCCATGGCGAATGGGTCCCACCTAGGACCTAAAAACAAGTGTCACGAAATATGTTGTATTTAATGTTGTTTTTCGGGTTTACATTAAAAAATACAATTAATTTAGACATGTGATAGCATAAAGGGACCAAATAAAGCATGAAAATGGGATAAATAGTGAAAATGTGCCTAGAAGAGCATGAAATATTTTCACAAGACTTCACAACACTTCAAAATAGGATTTTTTGATGAATGAAAAGGTGATTTGTCATTAATAGTGCCTAGAAGAATATAGAAATGTCTTACAACACTTCACAACACCTTCACAAGACATCGATAAAAGCATTTAATTTAGTTTGCAAAGGTCTAAGAGCTGGTGTGGATGCATAAAATGCCTCACAACACCTAAATCAAGGCCTAATTAAAGTCCATTTTATAATGAAATATTCTCATGTCAAGTAAAGGGTAGTTTTTTCTATGGCACAAGTTCATTGAACTCATGACTTTACCGCTTATAGGTGTTTGCTTTCAAATTTTTGAAAGACGTTTATATTGAAAATTGTGAAGCGACAACTACCACGTGTCATGGAGCAAGTTAAGACATTAAATGCCCATCTACTTCCATGATTTTTCACAAAGTTTTAAGAAAGTTTAAAGGGTTGGACAAAAATTCTCATTGTGATGAAATTCTTCAAGGATGAACTAGACAAGATGAGGAATTTTGTGCTGCAAGATTCACCATTAAGGTATTTATAGTATTCATCTGTTTTAGTTTGTTATCCGAGATTATTTTTTCCTACATTTTAGAAGAATATCTATTGTTAGAGCTATATACACTTATCCATGGTGACGGTTAAATATGTGGGTTATGAATATGTGTCTAGGCTAACCTTTGAGGGGCCATAGATTTGTGGTACATGCCTAGGGTTTGTGAGTTTGGACAAATTACGAACCAAATTCAACAAACCCTATCCACCATCCATCATTGAATGAGTGATAGACATCGAGTTAGTTGAAGCTATCACATTCCCTCTAGCTTTGCAATGCCCTGAACTCATTTTAGAGTGCATTAGGCATTATAATTCACTAACACAAGAGGTTAGGACGTAAGATAATCGATTACTCTTGAAAGTTCAGAGGTCCACCTTCGTGTCTTTCCCGAGGATCCCAAAAAAAAAGAAGAGAAGTCACAGAAGAACATGACAAATTATCAGATTGAATTTTCTACAAAGAAAGGAGTTTACAGAAATGAAATAGTAAAGAATTGGTTGGCCAATCCCAAGAGAGGAAAGTCCCAATTTCCCTGTAAACTACACAAAACCCATTTTGTGGAAGAAGTGGCCAACATTTTAGTATTACTACATAGGGTAAGGGGAAATGAAGATGTTCATGGATTTGAGGAATGGATGTATTTCTTCATCTAGATTATGTTAAGTGGAGAACAATTCTTGGATTGGGAAAAAATTATAAGTGACCGCCTACATGAGTAAATGACATTCTTTACCCTTAACAATTTTTTCTATATGTCCTCATTCTTGAGATATTCCATCACCAGCACTAGACTTTGGCTTGGGTTAAGACCAGGTGATTTACCTCTAGGAAAAGTGCCTATTTATGATTATTTTGATAAACTTCAGCTTCATAAGAGCTTTCAACATTTTAGGAGAGTGACTGACACTTTCAGCATGAGAATGGTTAGGGAGTTACAGGGAAATCTTGCAATGAGGTTATCACCTGAAGCAATACAATTTGTAGACTTCTATGGCAGCCATTTTATTGAGTTTCAAAGATTCTCCTACATAAGGGTTGGTGGATACATAGGATTCCCGATCAAATTGCCTAAATACCCTGAAGATAAATGGGTTCTCATTAAAGTAAGCAGGTAGTTGGCTTATGTAAATAGATTGCCAAGGTAGGAAAAGGTTGACTATTCACTTTCCCAGTGGTTTTGGTGCTTATAGTTGTCAATCTATGTTTGATGCGCTAAATATTGAAAGAGAATTTTCCAAGTATAATCTGCTTTCATATGAGGAGCAAACTCTTTTTGATCTAAAATATTATATTAAAAATATTATGAAATTAAGCCCTAAATTTTTTTCACTAGCCTAGCCTTGAAGATTATTGGAATGACTTTTTTGATGAATATGAAGTCAGGAGAAGGAGTTGTAAGAGAATGACAGTGGAAAATATAATTATTTATGATTTGAAGTGGGATCTATAGGGCATTGTGGAAGATGAGCCTGACATAGTAGACCCAGTGTATACTGAATTGATAGCAAACCAACCTATCCCTACCATGGATTGGAACTTTAGAGAGAAATACACTATTGAAGCAAGGACTATTGATGTTTTGACCACAACACGAGAGTGGGTGACCAAGAAAAGAACTGAACAGTCTCATCATCAAACCAAGTCTAAAGATTCATGGCCTACTAAAGGTACTTCTCACACCTCTACAAGCATAAAATCAACTAGTGGTACTTCCCAGTCATTACCATCAGGGGCATAAGGAGATGGTGGCAAAGACCCACCTGATAAGAATGTGTTTTCACAAACCTGTGGGGAAGATATCTTTAACCTACTTGTTCTAGAAAAAGAGAATGGAGATGAGGATGAGGAGGCTTTGAAAACCCTAAATATCAATTCTTCTCCCTCTAGGGATGAATCACTAGTCAGAGAAGTAGGTACATATCAGAAGCCACTATCAATTGCATTTATAGAAACACTCCTCTAGTTACTAGGACCTTATTTGAATTTTTGGGTTTTAAGAAAATCAAGGTCTCGGTGACTCCAACCTGGTTAGAGGAATCTTTTTCAATGAAAATAAAAGCTATACAACCTAGTTTACCTATGCAGGATATGGTGGGCCAATTGTTACAAAGGACTTCAACCCTGAAATTGAAGAAGTTGAAGACTATTGGTAGGTTGATGGATGATACTAAATCAAGAAGCCTCCAAATAGAGATTGCACACCCTTCAGTGCAAAAGGATGTTACTTAGCCATCAATAATTGATTTTGAAGTGAATAGAATAAACCTTGGCCCTCCTACCAGAGATGGAGATGTTCAGATTTTTTAGTTGTACATAGCTAGAATGGTTGAAAGATAAAAAAGGATAAAGAAAGTAAGAATGAATTAAAGGCCTAGGTTCATGACTTGACTAAATTTCTAAGTTCTATCTTTGAGCTTGTTTCTCAACCCCTTTCTCAGGTTGATTCCATAGTAGAATCTTTAACTGTTGTTGGAAAGGAGGCCATGATCAAAATTAAAAGTTGCCAAACCTTGAGTAAGGTTGTAGATGATTGGAGTGGGTTGTTGATTAAAAAGGGAAGCTTGGTCATTTCTGAATCCATAAAATTCTTCCAATAAACAAATGTGTTGAAGACCACTTTGGGGGATGAATTCACTATGATTGAAGAGGAGGAGAAGCTATGGAACAATTATCAAACTGAACTAAAGTTGCTATTAAGCTGGGATATAGAGAAGCTAGTTGTAGAATAGGTTATAATCACACTTTAGACACTCGTTACATGGCATTGAATAAAGTGGTGGAGTGGAAGTTGTAGATTTCTAAGAAGAGTCTACAAAAACTTAAGTAAATCATTGATGAGTGTACTATTGTTACAAAAGAAGCATTGGGCAACTTGGTTGCTCTTGGCTTACTCCAAGATATAGGTGAGATTAGGAATAACATGGACACCAAGAGTCTGATGAATGATTTCTAGAAAATGGTTAAGGAAACTCTTGATTCTCCTTCACTCAATGCTAAGGACGTATAGAAGCTTAGCCAATTATATTTGGTCACATCCCAAGCAAATAATCTCATGCAGGTTTGTTAGCGCCACTTGAAGACAACTAAGGATAATCATTTAAAGTGGAAGGAGAGGATGACAAACATGGCTATTCCCCACCATAGGAAGCCAATGCACATCCTTAAAGGTTTCCAAGCCTGGTGAAAGAAACCCTTGGTAGCCCCAAAAGATGGAAATGAAGTGATGCCATCATGATGGATCAACTTCCCTTTCTTTCTTTTATGTGTCTTTTCATTTTGATTGGTTGTTGACATGAAAAAGAGGTAGTTACTCATCTACCTATTTAGAATTGTATCTAATTTCTTATGCTCTCTCTCTAGACACTTTGAAAACTACTCAATACATATTTTGTTGTGAATGAATTATTGCTTGTCTGTGTGCATTTAGTTGTGAAGTTAATATGAGTTCTTGAGTCTTTGCGTTTGAGAACATCTTAATGCATATCTTATCTTTGTGTGAGTAATGTAGTTTTCTTCATATTTGATTTCATTTCTCAAATGGTGTTGGGTGTATATTTTATTCTTGACTACTTTAAATTGAAATTGGCCTTTGTGCTGATACTTCTTACTTGCTAGATCTTGCATTTGATATTTGGGAATTTTCTTGATATTGGGTTCACCTTTTCTTCTTTCTAGTTAAAAGCATAAATGGTATTTAATTTTAAGCATTTTAATTCATTGAAAATCTTGTGAGGGAGTTGTACCTTGACAAAATTCAAAGGGTATTTATCTTTGTTTAAAGGTTGATATTCAGAGTTGTTAGGTTAATTCTGGCACCTTTCAGGCATGAAATTATGATATCTTAAGGAACCCAATCTATTAGCCAACAAATTTTTGGTGAGTCTGCTGGGGAAAAAAATTGTTAAGTTCTAGTTGTCTTATCTGGGCATACTTCATGGGTAATTTAATTAACCCTAGATTCTCATAGATTCACTAGACGAGAAGGAAGTAGGGGAGTTTCTGATCCTATTTTTGAAACCCTAGAAATAAATAATTTTTCTTATATCATTCCCTCTAGGTGAAGGGATGGGGCTAGAAGTAGACTTGCCTCACCTACTAGAACACCTGTAAATCACTCTATCTCACAAGCAATTGTTTTACATAGGACTTTTTTACTAGTTGTAATTAATTTTCCCTTTAATATGGCTCATCAACAACCCCAATAGCCCATCCCTTGGGGTGTTGCTATTGGTCCTTTGTAGCTAGGAAATAATTTGCATGACTTACCCAAGGGTTCTCACAATATTTTTCCTAAATTTCAGGGAGATTGAAAAATTTCACGAGAGGAACACATTGATGCCTTTTTAGCTACATGTGGCATGCTTGCAGTACAAGAGGAAGATGTAGCAATTAGATTGTGAACATAGAGTCTTTAGCTAATGCAATGACACAATGGTTTTATCAGTTTCCTCATGAATGTATTACTAATTGGCCGCTATGTGCAACAAATTTGAAGCTAGGTTCAAAACCACGGATGAGGACCTAACACTGATAGCAAAAAGTTACTCAAATGAAGAAGGAAGAAAATGAGTTTGTGAGAGACTTTGTGGTTAAGTTTAACAGAATAGTAAACTGAATTACAATTGCTAAAAGACCCTCTATAGAAATGAAGAAATGTTTCTTCATCAACACGCAACACTTAGATATTGGTCTTCTCTTAAAGAGGAAACCATTAAATATTATAGAAGCTACACAATAATTAGACATTGAATTAGAGGATGATTTTATTTCAATTGGAAAATGGAAAAAAGAATTGCATATGAACAAAGCACTTCCTGCTACCTCCTCTGGCCCCATGATCCAAAGATTGGCTAATGAAATAACTGCTCTCAAAAGGCAGATTGTAAAGGGTAACCAACCCTATCAAGATATCCCTAGGAAAAAATTTCAGCCAGAGAATAAGACATTACCTTTGCCTCCAACTCAACAGAGGTTGGCAATTGAAGCTCCTCCTCCAAAAAATAAAAAAGAACATGTGTTTCTTTCACCTCACATCTAATGATGATGGTGCTGACTACCCATAAATGAATAGGTTTATGCAATTAATTACTAACAAGGAAGTCATTGAAGAAGTCACAGAGGAAGGAACTTCATCTAATCAATATGACGACTCTGCAAATGGATACTTAGAATTTGAACTTGATGATGATAGAGGAGGAGATGTGTACATCACTTTAGATGATGCTACCTGTGCTTCTATTACTCGAAGCCAGCAACATCATAATAAAAAAGGTACTCTTAATTCTCCTAAAGTTTTACTTACAAAAGATAGTGCAACCTCCAAGGGTGAAAATGTTTCACAAAGTGTAGTTAATAGCTTCCCTAAAAATTCTATTGTATCACCCTCAAAAGATCAAGCATGCACTTTTGATATTTTGGAATTTTGTAAAAATAGTAAAATATAGATTTTCTAGGCTGATTATCTAAACATGAACCCTAAGGAATTTGATAGGTTGTTTGAATATGTTAGGCTAGGATATTTTGAATCATGTGCAGGCCTAGATGATTCAATGATCAAATCCCATGATTCAACCACTAACACTGCATCTGGTAGTAAAACTCTCTCTCCATCAACCTCTGATGCAAAACCTTACCCGTTCTATGTATAATTATTTGTAAATGGGTTCAAAGTTAACAATTGCATCATTGACTCATGAGCTTTTGATAGTGTCATGCCCACAAAAATTGCTAAAGCCCTAGGGATAGAAATGACTAAGACATTCATAAAATGTTATTCCATGGATTCCAAGCAGGTTCCCAGACTTGGATAGATTAAAGTTGCTCAAGTTGCACTTGTGGCTTATCCAAACAAATGACTCAAACTTACCATATTGGTCACAGATATACTTGCTAGTTATGCTATGCTTCTGAGCAGAAGTGTTGACAAATATTTGGGAGGATACATATAGTTGGATTGGTCATATGCCACTATACCTATTGGTAAGGAGAAAGTTCTCCTTGAGCCTGAGTCAAAAGCCAAGATAATTGTACTCAAGTCTAAAGATCCCA